>JBBPTN010000299.1:0-23893 GCA_038094075.1 Xerocomus spinulosus | reverse complement strand
AACCAGAAGGTTTTGTACAAAAAGGTAATGAGACAAAAGTTTGCCACTTAAAAAAGGCCATCTATGGTCTTAAACAGGCTGCGCTCCAATGGAACAAAGCCTTACATCAATCCTTACTGGATATGGGTTTCAAAAGAACTCATTCAGACGCAGGAGTCTATGTCTATCACAAAGGAGAAGACAAGATTTACTTTTTAGTATATGTAGATGACGCTCTATTCATTGGAAACAACCGGACCAAGGTACTATTGCTCAAGAAACAATTCATGTCCAAATGGGAATCTCGAGATCTCGGAGAAGCTCAAGAATATCTTGGCATGCGGATCACAAGAGATCGCAAGAAGCGAACTCTAAAGCTTGATCAAATATCATATGCTGAGAAAGTTATTGAACGCTTTGATATGCAGAACTACAAACCAGTATATGTTCCATTGCCATCTGGATATAATCCAAGCTCTTCCACAGAGGAATCAAATGCTTCACTCCAAAGTCGCTATCAATCAGTTATTGGATCATTGCTTTACATTATGCTAGGAACAAGACCCGACCTTGCTTTTTCAGTAATCAAAATGTCACAATTCTCAGCAAACCCTACTGAGGATCATCTTAAGCGAGCACTACACATTGTCCGCTACCTGGCTACCACCAGAGATCTATGCCTTACCTACAAGGGAGACACCCATTCGGGTTTCTTGGCATATAGTGACACTGATTGGGCAGGAGACATCAATACTAGAAGATCGACTACTGGGTATTATATATTCTTAGCAGATGGAATAGTCTCATGGCTATCTAGGCAACAAAGGAAGATCACATTATCTTCTACCAAAGCAGAATATGTCAGAATGACAGAAGTAGCTAAATAGCTTACTTGGATCAAATCCTTGTTCTCAGAACTTGGAATAAACCTTCTGCCATTTCCCCTTTATGCAGATAACCAAGGTGCTATCTTCTTAGCATCTAATCCAGCTCAAGAAGGACGAACAAAGCACATAGCAATTCCCTATCACTTCATCAGGGAATGTGTTCATGAAGAACTAGTCAAACTATTCTACATAGAAACTGCAGAACAAAAGGCCGACATATTCACAAAGAACCTCACAAGAGATCACTTTACTAAATTAAGGGAACTCCTCACCCTTAATCACTTCTAATGATCTGAGATGAAACTTCTATTAAAAGAAGATCTATCTACAAGTCCAACCCTGCCTACAAGCAAATGATCGGAATGCCTCATTGTGAAGGTCAAGGAATCAAGTTTGATCCCATTCATATGGAGAGGTGGTATACTCAATCCACCACTCCAGAATCATCCCATGATTCACATAACCATGATGTCTGGCTATAAGCCTAGCCATCTGAGGACTTATCCGATCATTATAATCTAATGGGTCATCTGAGTGCATGTGCAACTCATCATACTCTATCTCATCATCTGATTCATCCTCAATTACCTCATTGAGGACTATCTCATCACTCTCAGACCCTAGATCTTGATCTTGGACTTGATAAAGCTCCACTACTTCTTCAAGGAGCGACTCAAGCGATTCAGACTCTAAAAAGATCAAAGAAAGAAAAACTTTTATTACATTTCAAAAGGCGAGACCCAGACCTTCTATAGGCTAAGTTGCCCTGGCATGGTCTCCTCCTCTTCCTCTTCATCTACCAAATCATTCATAATGTTCCCCAGGATCTCTTCGATCCCAGGGACTTCCAGCTCAGGTGCTGGGGGATTTGGATTGCCCCCAAAGGGGTTCTCCACCTCTTCTTCACCCCAGGCTGGTGCACCCCAGCCATCATTCTCTACCTCTACCTCTTCTACCTGCCACTGTACTTTGCGGGTAACCCATATCCCGCTTGCCCTCAACTCCTTCCACACCTTGATCTCCCATGTCACCACATACTCTCCATACCTCTCCAGGGTGATCCTCTTCGTCACCGCAAGGCAGTAAACTGCCAAGAAACCAATCGTGGCACACAAGGTGCACATGATGGTGGTGATGGTGTGGGCGATGAGGTGAAAAAACATCTGTGGAAGGATTAGCCTTGACTTTACTAGGGATCGGGCACTTACTTTTTAAGAGATTGTGGTGGTGGTCACATCTGCTGGTTGGTAGTAGCTTGGTTTAGCTGCTGAGGAGAGGATTGCCTCTACACCTCTGGCTTTATACCAGAGAGATGCTGTGGTCACGAGATGATAAGATAAGCAAGTCACAAGACTGATCCAAACATCCTATGGTCACAAGGACATCGGATCATACAGGACGAAGAAGAATTGGATGAAAATGAGAAAGGAACAACTCGTAGCGAGTCATACAGGATGGATCAAATCGGATTATCAAGAAAGAACAAAGAGATATCCTTATCAATCAACACCAGAACCTGAATCAATCTTATCGCCATTCTTCAAGCGATGGGGAGTGACGGAAATCATGTCCAGGGGCTACGCCCACCTAAACGGGTACCTTAGGAACCCGTACAGACATCTGATGGAGCCCTGCAGGCTCCAGAACACATGGGATTTCCAGTTATCACATGCTCTGTGAATCACTTACCCGATTAGGTCACGGAATAGACTAGAACGATTGTTAATCATTCTAGATCTAAGATCTGTCATTAGCATTATCAAATGCTGTAAGACATTGGCTGGTTGTGATATAATATTTCCTTCTTATGGTAATATTAATGTCGTACGATACTTCTTTCATTCTCTATTTAGTATTTAGAGATTAGATCTCCTCTTTAACTCCGGGTATATATAGCCGTCATGTAATTAGTGGAGATCAGATCTGAAGCAAGTGCTTCTTTCTCTCACACATCTCAGATCCCCTTCACTGCTCTCACAGAACAGTTGATCTGAGATCTTATCAAGCTACACTTCAATCTAATCAAGTGTAATACTCCTATATCAAGCCTCTGCTAATACAGAGTGAGTCTCATCGCTTTATTCTTTCCCTCTTCACTGCCTGCGCACCTTGGAAGAGTGGCTGCACCCAGTATGCTTCCTGGGACATTACAAAAGCACCCTCTCTTCACCTGCGACTTGCCATAACAATTAGACAACAATCTTAAGATTCGCAATGCATTTGTACAATATGCCTTGGAATTCCACCTCCAGAACTCTCTTCATTATTTAAACAACCCGATTTTCTTGAATTCCGAAAAGCTTATATTTGTTTCTCTGACACCCTATTTGATTTCCCTCCATCAATTCAGAAGTCTCAACGATGAAAGGGGGGTAATGTTAGAATTCTTCACCACTTCACTTCTTCACCTGTTCATCTCTTCACTATATCACATTTAATTACCGTCATTCTAGAACAGTATACTACTTATCTTCACCTTTTACACCCTAGACTATGACATCGTTATGATATCATATCACATGATTAATCATGTGATAGGGCTTTTCAGACAGTATATAAGTAGGGCCTTTCCTGTATTGTTTCCTTAGTTTGGAATCCTCATCTTTCCTTTCTTCTCTCACTTTGAGGGCAGAGTCTGAGTGATCCCTTACAATTATCAACAGGTCATGAAGACACCTCAGACTCTTGTTCGCGTGCAAATCCCCGAGACAGAGAGACCCTACAAAGGCAACTGCCACATACATGGAAGTGTCAAGGACGTGCTGACAGTTCCGGGAAAACGCGCTCGAGGCGCCCCGAGCGCGTCCTAATGGGTACTTGGCCTACATGTAGATTGGGGGTAGGATTATGGCTGAATTGTGTTACTGTGTCGTTCAACTGGTTGACAGACTCTTCCATCCACTCGATTTGGGCATGTCGTCACTTGCTGCTTGTCTCACATGTGAGAATGCTGGGGTTGATTTCGTTGCTTGCGATGCAACAGTATCGACAAACTTTCATCCAAGCACAATTGTAGATCACAATGTGAGTAAGGTGGGACATTGGATATACAGAGTGTGCTAATCAACTGGTATATCTATTGACTTCATTGTTCTCCATAGACTCTTCAAGGCCAGACTTATCAATTATATATGTGTAGTACAGGCACACAGTCCTTTGTGTTCACATCATATACTGCCTACATGATCCCATTCATAGAATAAATCCCCCAAAATCGCATTCTAGAGCGAGGATATGGAGCGCCTAGTCAAATAACATGCAAAAGGATACACAAATTCAAGGCTCGTTGGGTTGCACCAAATGATTTATCGGGTCGCAAAGAAACCACCTTACAGTGCAAACGCAGACTCGAATGATTTCTTTCAAATCGGGAGGTGACAACTGGTGGAGCAATTCGGTTCCTGCTGTCCGACACGCGAGTTCAACGTGGTGTTGGGCAATCATCAGGACTATCTGATTACTCGTCCCTTTGCCACAGTGAAACTCTAGGCCCGTTGTGATAGTGGCGTGAACGCTTACAACACGGGGAATCAAGACCGATGATCATGCAAGCCTCAAATGCACAACAGTCGAAAAGCCGCGTCCGACGGCGATGTATACCCTGTCGTGTGCCAGGACGCCACCTGTGGTGCGATCAGAAAGAATCGACCTACGACTGTTTGAAACACGAACACAACCCTGCAAAGCGTCGGACGAGATCCGTGTTCCTGTGGCTCCATCATACATGTGTTCAATGGTACCCTAGGGACCAACCTCGGGTCACGGAAGAAAATGATCAAGTCAGTTCGGATCGTCGCCCGAACCAGGCCGTGTACCCGTTATGGGCAAAGATGGCCCGTCCTGCGATCAACGGGAAACAGAAGCCTGCTACTGTATTCGATATTCAGCGGTTGTTGTGAGCCCGGATATGATACCTTCCAAGTACTCACAAAAGGATGAGCGCTTGCGGGCCAGCCACAGATCTAGGGACGGTTTTCAATCGGCCGATGCTGTTGACTTCTCCCGTCATTAATTTCTGCCTACCGAGGCGATTGGATGCCAAGTGGTCCAAACCAGACAGGAATGCACGGAACTAGGTGGAGCTGGCGGCTGTGGTCCCTAGGGTAGCTGCAGTCGTCGCTACTGATGACACAACTTTTTTTTAGACAGTGCAGGTCAATTTTCAAACACTCACATTCTCCATATGATATTATCTTCTCTTAGTGCAACGAGGCCGGATGGTGCTCATCATCTTGCCAAGTTGTAAAAACCTTTACCAACATTGTGATGGACGTGCCGCAACGCGGCCGAATCGGGCTTTGAATGTTTAGTGGCGATTGATCGCACGGAGTTGGAATATCCGAACCCAGCATGCTGTGACCTTGATCGACCACGATTACACCGGAAGAGTGTCGTGAACATTCTTAACATCCGCTCGGATGATCCCAACGGACTGGCATACTCCGAGGTGATGTGGAACCTGATGATGACGCTAAAGTGGAAGGAGACCCTCGACATCGCTTCAAATTAGATGCGGCCCTGCAATACAAGTACCAATGCGGCAGTTCAGCACTGCAACAGCGTCTTGGAGTCGGTGACAGCCGCGGCCCTCAGCCCTTCCCCTCCATTTCTTTTCATCGCACCGTACCAATCGGCGAATTGAATTACTGATCATCTTTGGTCCGATGTCACCTGGCTTGGCCACCAGTGCAATGCCCGGTCGGACAGCTCCGAGGTAGCCTCGTTTGAACAGATTATCCACGGCGCGCTCGCTCACTCGCCTGCGGACTCTGTACATTCCAACCACTCACCCTGAACCACTTCCATTGAATGCGGACGGCCAAAATGGAGCCAATAATCCCGAGTGCCGGTGTACGTGACCAAGGGTAGGCATGCGATCACGTATCGTCCGCATGGTGGCCATACCAATCGGCTTGTGCGCATTTACGATGGGTGCGCATTTACAAAGGGTCCAACGATGCTACGACCCGGTTGGGCCTGCGGAGATGTAAAGTGGACTTTGACGCGTAGGCCGTCTTGGCTGTATGCGGATCATGACTCGGCTTGTTGCCTGCAGGGGGGTGACCAAATGCCTCGGGGTCATGTCATCCGGGCCGTCCTCACGTACATGCACATTTCGACGACCCGATTCTACCGCTACACATGGTGGCGAGCCATGTTTGCGATGGCAATGATCGGAGGATGAATGCACCTGGCCCTCGTGTTCACGTTCATCTTCCTCAGCAATGGACGTTGTTGTTTTTCAGCCATCATCGGGGGATGTGACCGCAGCTTTTGGATGCTGTAGAATTGGACGAATCCTTGGACCAAGGTAACGCCCAATATTACTACTGCAAAGATGCATGCGATAATTACGCATTCCACCACGCTGACACCACTCACCCAGAAAAAAAAATTAAAACAACCAGGTATGAATAGCATCAGAAACTCGCCATCAAAAGACTCAGCAGTGAATAGAAGCACTCGTGTGTGTTCGATCTACGGTCCCTATTGGCGGAGTGGCGCTTGGTTCGTTCCCCTTTCGAGGCGTCGTCATGAAGCCTGATGCGCAAGCTTGCACGTCATGACGATGCGGGTAGACGAACCGGGGGAAAAACAGGGCCTAGACTACAGGCGAGGGAACGACCCTGTCAAGTCTAATACTACAAGCCTCGCCAGTCGGTCGGTCCTCCTGAAAAATCGCATCTGGGCAAGTGGTCATCACAGGAGCGTGTCGTACAACGAGTGTGGTAGGCATCTGTCGCCCGTTCATCTCGTGCTGATGCCATCTTCAACGTTCGTACGTGATGCTGCAGAGAATGCCCTTATTAAAATTGATCAGAGCCTTTCCTCTCTCTAGCCAACTGGCACCGAGCGCGGTAGCGTGTACACAACGTGAAGAACCAAGTACATGTCCATGTCCACGTAACAAACACCGAGGCAACCAAGCCATGCCAAGTCGAAATGACCCTCGCACACGCACCCTTGAACATTTTAGGCGGCCCCACACGCGAAGGAGGGCCATCGGCAGGCCTGGTGCGCATGTGATGTGGCGCCTACCAGGCTCGCAAAAACAGCATTTTGGCTCGCAGTCGGTGTACATGACCATCACACACAGACGCCGCAGGGTAAACAGGCCCGGCAGGGGGCGCGCATCGTAACGTGCGTGGCGAAATGAAATGGATTCAATTGGCCAGGGCTGATCTACGTTTTTGAAAATGCGACCGGGACAATGTGCCCGTGTTCACCTCCCGCTCGCGTCCTAGACGAGATTGCGGAAAAAAAAAAGCGTCCATTGTCTCATGGCGGTCGTCCGTGCTTTGCCTCTGTGTTCTTACCTTGTTTGGTACGATGGTGGATCAGTCGATCTCACACTTGTTACTCTTACAAAAAAAAATAAAAGAGAATTCAAAAAATGCAATGAGAGAAAGGACTATAAATTTAGACAAGATAAGGTAGCAGAAAAAAGAAAAGGGTATTCACCGTTCTTTTGATGCACGAAACCAATCGCGAATCGAGCGCGACCACACTCACACGCAAACGTGTCGCCAACGGTGATGGACGCGTCTAGACGTCCATCCGACATTCCCATGTCTACGGCGCAATGCGAGCGCGAATCGTGATGGCCCCTATACAGCGTCTGATAGGAACGAGACACAGCCCAGTTCACAGCACAAAAAGGCTGATAAGAAAATAAAAATAAAAAATAGGAGAGAGAGGGAGGGCTGCGGAAGAACAAGCCACCGCTTATCACCCCCTCCACGCCGTCTGAATCCTGATCTTCTCGGGGCCAGGCGGATGCGCGACAATGTGCAGGACCGTCCGATCAGAACAGAACAGAAAGAAAAAGAAAAAGAAGACACGCAGGGATCGGACGCTCCCAACCGAGTCGACACCGCGCCATGTCTACCATGGACACGGCGGCAACCGCGTCGTTGCCTTGACACCGCGTCCACTGATGCGGTGACGAGCGCGACTGTAAAAGCTTGTCAAAACGCTACACACCTCTTTTAGGTCTCTTTGCGCCACGGACGCAGAGGGTCATGACAGCCTGAAAAAAAAAACCGTCAGCGATGCACAAAAGGAGCGTTGCGGGCGTGCACGTCCTAGTCAGCCATACGCACGTCGCACGCACGCACGACCCGTCCGATTGCTCGCCCGGCAAAAGAACGAGATGGAGCCGGGGTCACAAAACCACGTCCGATAACTGAGCTGACCTCTATCGCCGCCCTCGTCCGTCAGGATCGGTAATACACCTCCGAATCGTATTCGTCGATAGGGTGTTCAGCCCCCTCTCTCAAACGCACCAGGGGCAACGCCGAGGACACGGGCCCCAAAAAGGGCGTCCCCAGATCCGGCCCGACCCCGCGGGCGCTGCCAAGCCACGTCTGGAGAGCGCCGGCGTGCCAGACGCAACGCAAACCGTCCAACGCAACGTCTGCTCACAGCCCTCGAGCGATCGTTGAGTGCCCTCGCCGTGGGCTTTATCTCTGCCAAATCCACAGCAGCGGTGGGGTGGTGCTCCTGGACAGCTGCGTAGCGCTCGGACGCGTCGGGAGAACGAGGAACCGCACGACGCGCCCGAGCGCCTAGAATGGGAGACAGGGGCGCGGAAGCACCGGGGTGACGTCGGCGCACGGTCGTTTTTTTTCGACGCGACAGACTCGGACGTTGCCGCTGTCTCGCGCAGTCCTGACTGGCAATGGGCATATGGAGGCACTGCGCCTTCTCTGCGTTGGTGTAAAAACGGATTAACGCGCCAAAGAGGCTAGAGCGGACGATGTTGGCCGTCGAGATGGCGTCGTGTGCCAACACGACACAGTGAAAGGACCCCTGCCATCCAAAGATGTGTACAACTGATTCATTCAAGGTGATGTCATTCACCATGGAGGGAAAAGAAGAAAAAAAAAAGATGTTTAAAAAAAATAGGGCAGGTGGACGTTCCAAGTAGAAATTCTGATGCCCTGGCAAAAAAAAAGGTCCGAACCACAGCTCTTTGCCACTCCTTCTTTTTCGGATGAGCACTTTGCACTGTATTGGGGCTAACACTAGACAGCAAGCCCACGGTCCCGGTTACCGTGGACGGCCCCGAACGTGGACCGCAACCTTTGTTATAGAAACGGCACCCACAGGTGCCAAAACACACGTCTTTGAAAAAAAAAAAAAAAAAAGTGTCCAGGCAAAAAAGCATGAGGCGTCCCTGCCTGTAGTAATGCCATGTCCGAAAAAAAGTCAAACAACACGAGTCCAAAAAAAAAAAAAGTGTCCAAAGGAGCGTCGGCCAAAAGTGCATGTGATAAACAAACGAGTGTTACATATGTTCAGTATGGCTTTGTGGATGCATTGAGGCGTAGAGGGGGTATCCTAACAAAAGAGTCTTCGCCACCATAGGACGAATCGCGTCCACCACCCGCCCATGTACCCGTCGCTCCGCTGCTTGCTGCTTACCCACATCGAACCTGTGCCAAATCGAATTTCCTTGCCTTCTCCTCGCTCTTCCTCGCCCTCTTCAAGGTCAGGTACGCGCGGATGCGGTGGGACGCGAAAACGAGGGAACGCTCGACGGGTGATAAACGATGGGAACAAGGTCAGCAATGAAAGATACTCTGGATTTGGTATATCCGGCATTGTCCAGATCCGCAAATACACATCGTCTGCGTCGTCGGATGGGAGCTCTGAGCGCAGCGGGGCCAACTCTTGCTCCTCTTCTGGATCATGCCCGACTGGCGTAGGAGGAATGCCGTCTTCCGAGTTCCCCGCGGCGGATGGTGGCACGGGTATAGAGACATTGGAGGAATGGGAAGACACGGATGGGACAGAGTGTGAGAGGGCAGGCATATCCAAGAATGGGTCGCTAGATGCTCGTGCACGTTTATTCGTCATCATGGAAATGGGCGAGGGCGATGACTTGGAGGGACGAGAGCTGCCGACGATGGACAAAGAATTTGATTTGCTATCGGGACGCGAGGACGATGGCAACTGTGGACCATAACTGTGGCACCTGGCACCCGAGGAAGCCACCTCCTCAAAGGCAAGGACCTTGCATGCGATGAGCACAAAAAGGACATATATATTCATGGGAAAGCAGGGCTCACCCCTTTGAGAACATCAATGGCTTCGAGCATAAAGTCTTTTCCACTGCGTGAGACAGGAAGCGAAAAACATGAGGCTAGAGATGAAGAGAGCAGCAAGGACGTACGCTGCCTCCTTAAACACCGCATCGTCGAGTTCCCATTGAATTCGGTTGCCACCGGCACCCCCGAGTTGTTCGGGTAGTACTTGTAGTCGCATGACTGCCCAGAGAGCCTCAAAGAATGGTTTCGTTCCTGGCATGCCCATCGTACACCACGTTCGTATGAATCTATCGAAGCGTTCGAAGCGTTCCTTTCTCGCTGGTGGACCACTTGGGTCAGCTCGCGAATGAGGCATCAACGAACCACCTGGCTGCGTAGCACAGAGGTGTGCCTGAAATTCCGCGTGCCGTCGTGCGTTGACGCTGGCGTGGTAAGCAGACCGAACAGACGCTTGAAGACGCGAGTAGAGCGCACGCTGGGATGGCGGCACACCGGTCAGGATCTGCGTCATGACACGACCAGCGGCCTCGTCCTGGTCAAAGTACCTAACCATGGTCGTCAACACCAACGAGAAAACAAACAAGGGTGTGAATGGGTAGAGTACCATGAACGACAAAAGTCGGTGAATTTCTCGAGGTCGCTTTGGGATACACCGAGCGGTGTTGAAGAGCGATTACGCGCTGGGGGTGTCGGACCTGTGCGACCACCCCGTCGGCCCCTGGCTCTGCCACCGGGAAAAGAGGGTGATGTGGGTGATGTGAGACCATGTTTGGGTAGGGTTGGACTGTTTGGGGGTGAGGTGATGGAGGGGGAAGAAGGAAGATCATAAAGGAGTGTCTGGTTATTTGTGTTGTTGATGTGGACAGACGTCCTCGGTGAGGGCTGTCGCAGTGGGGGTGGGGGTGGGCGAGGACGTGGGGTCTCCAGACGATACGCAGCTGCTGACATGGTGTTTCGAATCCAGTTCGAATGTCAATGAGTAGTGCTGGCTGGCGGCTGGCTAATCTGAATGTACACGTTGAGAAGAAAAATCGAGCCCGACCGCTGCAGCACACGACTTGGCGGCTAAACGGTTCAGAAATGTCTGTGCAGATGGTTGTCGGCGAGCCGTGCCAGGGCCCTGAACTGCGCTGACGACCACCGCGCAGATGTGACACGCCAAATTTGGGCGCAGCTGCGAGCCGAACTACTCCATCAATACGACCACCAGCACACAAGGTAGCCTTCTCGTGGAGCATCTCAATGGGGCTCAGTATTTTTCAGGTTTCAGCTTGGTTCAGACCAGTGTAGAACTAGAACCTTGACAGTGCCTGCAATGCATTTGATAGCATCTGCACTGTCGGCATTGGGACCCATGTTGCCCTCGTCAAAAGGTGGGTCTCTCTTCGCTTAGGCGCATCAGCTGCTCTCACGTACGTCTGCGGCTGACCAACTTCACTCGCAATTTTGATCCATCCTAGGCATCGCATCCCTCTACGCTGTCGACGCACCATGTCTGCATGTTCGCAGGCTGCCTTGTCTGGCAGACGCTCTGCGTCGTGATTTGAGCTTGGTCATACTCCACTCGTTATGTAACCAAGACCGAATTGCTATCCACATGCCTCTCCAGACGCAGTTCGACGCTTCGTGCTGTGGATCAGGGATCAACCACACCCTTACCGGCCCGCATCTTCATTTGTCCACGTTGGACTGTCCATCTCTATGATTCCATTTCGCGGACCGAATCCTGTCGTGGCTCGGTACGCACATGCCATCCCCGGTGATGATGACCTCCAACGTTGTCGACGTGGGTTGCCACGCCCGTGTCAACCGACATGAAATCACCTCACTGCTATCGTCATCCTTGATTGCAGGGAGATTATCCTTGCTATAGATCCCTTTTGCTTTCCCTGCGCGGGGTCCGAGGCCAATGTCCTTGTGTGCCTGGCGTCGTGATGCAATCAATGTAGGGGCGGTGTCCATCAGGACATGTCCATGAGCGATTGCCTCGCACCAAGGCTCCCTTGTCGACACGTAAACGAGACTGACGATCGAGGTCGTCTTTTTCTTCGTGTTCCTGTTTGCGCTCGAGGTGGAGGATGGAGGAGTGGCGAGTGCCATCCTGGTGCACACGGATAACCTTATGGCCGGTCTAGACTGAGCACGCGTACGTTGTCGCTTTTAGGGTAGGATGCTACATTGTTAATAATATCCCCTCGCCCGAGCGTTCCGCGACCTACGACGTCGTACACCGCGTTGTGTCATGGTATTCGCGTGATCCATCCTCCGGTTGGGACGGTCGTCCCCCCCCTCCAATCAATCTTTCGCGACGGAGACGAGGGCGATGACGAAGACACAGGTGCGACGATGCCACGAGGCAGACTTGGTCGCACAGAAGCTGAAACGATCATGCCCGGTATTTGGATGATATCCACATCACAGGAAACTTTTTGCGAGATTAAATGGCCTACTCGATCGACGAGCGAGCAAAGGAAATCCAGTGTATGTAAACGCGCTCTCTCACTGGTGACCATCTGAGTTAAACTCGTGGAAACGGCGCAACACCCTGCGACCACACCCAAGGGGCATGTGTCATTCTGGAAAGCGTCGAGAGGCCCTTTCCAATCCAATCTGAATAATAAAATTAAATGCGAAAAATAGAAAGTAAAAAAGTAAAAAGCAAAAACAAAAATTCCGGTGTGAAATCCAGGTCCCGCATTTTGCGATTAAACTCGGTCGTCCCCACCAGGGAAGGAGAGTAGGGTCGGTTGTAGAATGCAATTAGAAGCTTCATTATGACGAGTTGGTGGTCTAGTCAACGTGCATTAAGGAATAGAATGGGGGCCGTTGGTCCGACAGGGCCATAAACGATTAGATCAGTCAGATACTGGCCAATGCCGCACGATCGTAGCGAACGGGACGAAACCCGGTGGAGGGAACCATATGGGATGCCGTGAGGAGGTCTTGCTCGGGTGCAACCGACAGTCGATTGCTTGGATTTCCTTGCGAGGTTATCCCATGAGATCGAGGGAAACAGGTGGTGAGCACATGCGCCGCACGAGAAGCTGCATCGTGCCAAGATCACGTAGCTAAAGAAGGGGGTGTGTTAGCCGGGGGGAAGGACAGACAGGAGAGGGAAAGGCTGTATGATCTGGGTTGACTGAGCGACACAGGGTGTACGGAAGACAATGTCCGCTAATACCATTGTTTATTAGGTGCAATGTGAGGAAGATGGGCAAGATCTGAGCAGCGATGGGACAAGACGAGGATGGCACTCCCGAGACCGAAAGGGACAATGTACCTCATCTACGGAAGAAACCGAGTGATTGGAGATCCAGCAGATTTGGTGACAAACACAAATAAATCCGCCGGTGTGAGACCGCAGAAGAGTGCCACAAGGTGGTTTGATAAAGGTTGAATGGCAGAGAGCACGAGAAGAGGGGGTGGTTCGTCTGAAAATATGACGAGAAGGATAGGGTACTTGCAGTAGATCACTTGCCGAGCACGCGAATGGCTTTTTTATGGACAGCAGTGTGGCATGCCAAATCTATCAGATTAATTAGAGTTTAGCGCGGGTGGGCGAATATAAAGAGGGGGGTCCCATCCATCCTCCCTGTCGACATAACCCAAGTAGTGAACCGGTACGGACCCGTTCATTTCCATTCGCTCAACTTGGTCGCTGAATTGGGTCGTTCCGTGATGTGACAGCGGCAAATCCCGATTCCCGATCACCCATTTGCTCGACATCGCCCATCCGCGCAAACAACTCTCAGTGTCGTCTTTGTTCACGACCACCACCATCTCCTCCTCCTCCTCCTCCCCCTCCCCCTCCTCCCCGCCTTTCAGATGGATTTTGGCCCTGCTACAACACACCAGCCAGCACATTCTCTCTACACCGCGGATCTCGATCATTCCTTCTCTTCTCTCCAGTCAGTAGACACCGCTTCGCCTTCTCACCACCACCTCTCCCAGTCGATCCCCCCTCAAAACTTTGATCACGCAGAACCCGTCGACGTGCCTGACCATTCCTCGTACGATATGTTCAACAACAATCCCTCCTACACGCGTTATCGTGCCAACTCTTCCTCCTCCTCCTCCGTCGCACCCTCCTACACCATGGCACAGGACACAGGTTATCCCCGTACCTCTTTTTCTGACCCCGTTCCCCCCTTTGCTCACCTCAATAGCAGCTCGTACGACATGATGAGCAGCGTCCCTTCCTCCTACAGTGGCAGCTCTGGCAAGGTCTCTCCACTCACTCCAAGTGACCCCATGACTGGCATACAACCCTCCCCCATCTTCCCTCTCAACGGTCACCAAAAGGCCTTTTCGGACTCTCACTACCCTGACATGCTCCCTGAGCGCCGGATCTCGTCTGCCTATCACTCCGATTTCACCGATGATTATGGTATGAGTAGTGGTCCCGGTTACCCGCCCTCCGCCCTCCAGCCGTTCCAGGATCGCATGGGCCGCTTCCAGTCCGACCCCCATTTCCCGCACAGTCCCCTCCCTCCCGCCTCTGTTACGTCCCATATGGGTCACAGTCCTGACATGTTTCGAACAGGCGTCGCTCCCCAAGCAACCCATGGCTTTCGTCCCGATTCAGGTATACCAGCCTATGAAGATATCCCCCAGTACCTCGGTGCCAACCCTCACACAGACTTGTCCTTGATGCCCACTATCGGCCCTGGCTTTCCTGCCATCCGCCACGGCCCAGGTATGGGCTCTTCCAACGACCTCCAGACGTTTATCCGGTGAGACCCGAGCTCCATTAATTTGTATCTGTCATGCTTAGGTTTATCCCTCATAGTCCGTATTTGGATCAATACGTACGGACACCAAACCGCCTTGCGTTTGGTGAAAGAACTGTGATTGTCATGTCCTCCAAGGTTGCCCAAAAATCGTATGGGACTGAGAAACGATTCCTTTGTCCGCCACCAACGGCGATCATGATTGGCAACTCGTGGTGGACGGACGTCGTTCGTAGAGGGGAGGAGCCGAAACTTTGCCCGCCACGTGTCACCGTCTGCATTTCCGGCGAACCCGTGCCGCAAGAGGGCACGATCGAATGGACGTCTGCGTCTGGCAAGATTTTTGACGTAAACGACGCCCCTACGGGGACCACCTACATTGGTCGCTGCGTCGGCAAGCAACTCTTCATTTCAGATGTGGACGAGAAGAAAAAGAAGGTTGAGGCACTGGTCAAGATTACAGCACCCTCATCGGACGATGAACCTGAACGTGTCATCGGCACTTTTCCCTCCCGACCCATCAAGGTCATCAGTAAACCGAGCAAAAAGAGGCAAAGTGCAAAGAACCTGGAGTGTACGTTACCCTTGTGTTCTGATGGATTCATCTGAATTGATTATTGGGTAGTGTGCATCAATCACGGGTCAACTATTTCGCTGTTCCACCGCTTGCGCTCTCAGACGGTATCTACGAAATATCTCTGCGTTTCTGGCTCTGGATCGTCATTCAAAGGGTCCGACGGTGCGCCACTGTTGGGTCTTGACAGTCGTGCGAGGTCCAGCACACCGTCCTTTATTGCTCGCACCGCCAGTTGGGATCCTTTCGTAATGTACATCGTTGACGTGAACAAGCCATCCGGGGGTATCGATGCCCCACCGCCACCGCCACCACAGCCCGATTACCCATCTCCACCCCCAAATGCGATCCCATTCACAAACAATGGGTCACAAATCCCGATCTATTACAACCAAACGGTCGTGCTGCAGTGCCTGGTATCGGGCGTTGTTTCACCTGTTCTCATCATCCGCAAAGTGGACCATCAGACGACGGTCGTCGGCGGAGGACTTCAAGAAGGCGCCAAGGGGGTGGCTGATCACTATTGTGCCCCTGGTGAGGTGTGTGGTGATCCGGTCTCGCAACTGCACAAGATCGCATTCGAGGTGTTCGATTCGACCAAGGGCATGCCAGAGCCGGGTACGCCGGGCCAGACGGGTGCCTTTTTGTCCTGCATGGGAGAAAAGGTGAACACGTATAGGCCCATTGACGGTCGACAGTGGAACATGCCACAGAGCCTTGGGTCGTCGTCGCCCATTCTGCCAGGATCTCCTGTTGTGTCAACGCCGGTGTCGATGTCAGGCGGTCCTGACTACTTTGGGCAAGGGAGCACTGCCAACAGTGAGCCAGCGTCACCATCGTCATCAAATGACTTTTCAAATGATGGTGGCCGGGTCAAGAAAGGTAAACGGTCGACGTCGAGCGCCGGCGGTATTGCGAAGAATTCTGTCACCAAGGCACGCAGGCGTCCTACATCAGCGGGCTCTGCCTCTTCTGGACGACGGGGTTCATCGAGTGATTCAGGCGCATCATCTGGGGCGCTGTGGCAGGTTGATATTGGTGAAACAAGTGTGTGGACGATTGTTGGCACAGGTAACGTGACGGAACCCATCTCTCGTTTTGCAAAAGCTGATGTTATTTTCAGATCAAGTGCGGTACAACTTTTACGTGCCGCCCGTCTTGTTTGACAATCAGAATGCGCCTCAAACTGGGTCGTTCCCGATCCCATCGAAGCCGGTGACGCCGTTTCCAGCAGTTGTAAAGTACCTGCCTCCCGACCGCGCGTCTGAAGCACCCAAGGCGTGTGCGCAGTCCCGCGGGGTCTTGGCGAAGCCGACTGCGCATGTGAGCAAGATGCTGACTGTCTATGGCGAAAATTTTAACAAGGCGGAGCCCATTCACGTCTTTTTCGGGTCTGAGCCCTCACCGTATGTAGAGGTGAGGTGCACCGAGGTGCTAGGGTGTTTACCGCCAGAAAACCAGATCACCTCGAAGCGTCGACCGATTATTCTGGTGCGCGCAGACGGGGTGGTCTTTCCGTCTACTGTCATGTTTCCCTAGTCTGTTTTCGGTTGATGTGTCGTCCTCGTTAACGCTATCAGCAGCACGGTCTGCTTGTTTGGATATGTCTGATTGCCCGTCTGTGATGCTGTTCAACTCTTTTGGATCTGTTTTTAGTTTTGCTGTACACTTGCTGGAAAGACATTATGTAGCCTCGAAATTATCTGTACTAGTTTGGCGGAATGTAAGCGGGAAAAAGAAAAGGTTATCACTCGGCACGTGGCCCCACTCCGGCTCCGTTTCTGTCCCCGGCCTTCGTCCTTTCAATCACCACCATGAAGACCGTTTGGGAAGCGTACGTTGATTACCTCTGGTTCTACCACCCGCACTCTTGGGTGGGCCGCCTCGCCTCGACCTTTCGGATCCTGGCCCTTTTCCTCATCCTCCCCGTCGTCCTCCTCACCCTCGTCGTACGTCTCTCTCTCACACTCCTCGGCCACGATGCTGGGGGGCCTCGTGTTTGTTTGTTCATGTCGGCGACACGTCCCGATGTGCCTTTTTGTGCCTCGCACGTTGATACTGATGCCACCCTCTTCTTTCAGGACGTGGCTTCGTACGTGATCGCACGGACGCTCGGCGTCGTCGACCACGCCCATCCCAATTCCAATTCCAAGTCGACGATCATCGACGGCGGCGGGGACGGGGACGGGGGCACATCGGCGTCTGGCGTCGTCGAGGTGCACGACACCGCACGGGGCGCACCCCACGCCGTGGAGAACCCCAAAGGCCCCGTTGGTCCTCCGGGACACCCGTGCTACTATGCAGAGGACGCGTCGCGCTTGGCGGGCGTGGGCGTGTTTTCGCCTGCAGTCTCGGGCCCGCCGTCGCCCGTCACCCCGCGCACGCCTCTGCACGCCTTTGCACCCGATCCATTGACAGATCTCGATGGGAGCGCGGTAAAGAGACGGCGTGCCTAGCGTTCTCGCACGAGAGCATTGATATCGAGCAACGACGTGTCTCCTACACTAGAAACTATGACAAAATGTACAACGCATGGGGGACGCTTAATAAAACCGGAGCTGGTCCCGCGTAAAGACGGGAGGTTTCCAAACGAGATGTTCGGGGTGTACTCTGCGACGACGCTTGTTCCGTACCTTTTCATGCTTCTCCAACACGGCGTCCGAGAGGCAAATGATGTGTTGGCCCCTGTAATGTCGAAAGAGTTGCAGCGTCGTACACCTATCAGGGATCGTCGCATCAGATCCGTCCATCTCGCAAATAAAAAAGAAAGAAAAAAGACGCACGTGTTCATCACGTCTGCGTGCGTGATGGACGTCTTTTGAGCGATATCATCCACGCTCAGCTCGTCCGTCGCATGGAGCAGTAGCTCCACGATCACCTCGGCCCAGTACGCTCTGTAAGAGAGCAGTCCGAGATCACTGAGCGGCTTTTCGGGACTCCCGAGCTTGCCTTCTTTTTTGCTCAGCTCGTACGAGAACTCGATGAGCAACTTGCCATAGCCAAAGCGCTGGTGTTGCGGAAGCGTGAGAATACAAGCAACGTTGTAGTTCTCGGCGGATTCTTTTTCCTTTGAAAAATAGCCAATGAGATGGCAGCCAGTCGAATCCCGGTGGGTCTAGGACGACGTTGGCAAGGGCGGACTCGGCGCTCGCTACGACTTACCATGACATAATACATAAAAGGAGTTACATCGTAGTAGAGCGTTTTACTGATACACACGTGGTGAGGCGAGCGAGGTGTACGATGCAAACTTGCCACGTACTGGTCTAAAAAACATTTCGATAACAAACTGAGGTTTCTGCACCACGTCAACTGACGTTTGCCGTCCAGTTCGAAAACAGAAATGTCTTCGTGTCGGTATATTTCGTTACCGGGAGGGTGCAGCAACGTACACCGGTGACGATGCCGGGACAGCATCATCTGGGATGGAAAGTATGACAGGCAGAACTCGCAAATGTAGAGGACCGGTAGATGGGCGTATTCCTTGGGATACGGACTAAAGTACCACGCGTCCACTTCGTGCTTGCCGATCTGGAGCCGGTTGAGGTTCTTGACGCGCGCGACCTCTGAAATGGACTGTGTCATAGAACCCGACGTTCGAAGTTTCTCAATCTCCTGTTCCTTGCTGAACGCCGACTCGGGAAGCGCGGGTTCGGGTGGCGTGCCATTGACGCTGAGATCAAAAGTGTCGCTCTCGGGCTCGCCCTCGGCGTCGACGTCCATCTCACCCTCGGCGTCAATGTCCTCTTCCTCTGGTTCCTCTTCTTCCTCTTCCTCCTGCTCTTCGTGGAGCATCTTGCGCTTGAGCGACGGTGCGGGTGAGGGCGACGTGTACCCTGCATGCCCAGCACCGGGTGCGGGCGTCGACGCCGGCGTCGGCGAAGAAGCCGCCGCAGCCGCATTCGTAGTGGCCTTTTTCAGCAACGACTGCGCACGCGGCGCCTTCCCCGGCGCCTTTTGCGCACCCGGCCCAGCCTTCTTACTCGGCGGCGGTTTCGGGCGGGGCCACTCGAGATCCCGACCGAGCACGAGGCGCGAGCCGGTCACCCATTCATCCAGGCGCTTGTTGAACTGGTCCCAGTGCACAAAGAACTCGTACTTGTCCTCGAGCTTGGGCTCGGGTTCTTCTTCCTTGACCGCGCCTCGCGTGGCGCGTCGTCCGGCTGCGGATGCAGCGCTGCTATATGGGTTTGTGGGTTTGTCGCGGATAGAGAGGATCTCTGCGAGGCGTTCTTCTTCGCCGCCATCCGGGCTCGGTCTGCGAATGTACAGTTTACATCCGACCGTGACCGTCTGTTGGTCGTGATGAGTCAGCAAAGAGGGGGGGTGGTGTTGCGTGGGGGTGTGAACATGAAAACATGGGACTGACTTGTATCGAATATGTTCCTCCTGGTGTGATGGGTGCAGGTTCTTGTGAGCCTTCGTGACTGGTATGTGCTGATACCATGGTCGGGATGGAGCAAGTGGAACTGGAGAAACTCGGATTTCTTGGTGACTCGACGCGGTTGAGAAAAGATGACTAAGCGAGCCTAATCACACACAGACAACGATACAACTTTGCATACGAATATTCGGTACGTACGTACGCGTCCACGGCCGCCGTGAACAAGTCAGAGTACTTGAACGGTGATGAGATGGCTAGTCATTATACACCGATACCTTGCCTTATCAATACCTTTCGTGATACGTCGTAAGGTGTATCGCTGCCGTTGATCAAGCTAGGCAATTTCCGCGGTTGACTCGCCACATGCCATGACGCTCAGGAATAGCGAGACATGCAGCTCTATCTCCCTGCTTCCTAGCTCAGAACCACAGCAAAAAATGCGCTGCCCAAATTAATTGTGGGTGGCCCCGGTCTCCATTCGCCTCAGGAACATGACCTCGAGCGTTACGCCAGCGGCCCCTTGTTCCCTGAATGAAAACTGGGTGCCATGGCAGCGGGTGTGGTTGGGATGAGCGCAACAGAGATCACGTCGCACGTCGACCGGACGCTGACGAAATCATACTAACGCACTTTGTCGACTGGCAGCACAGATTCCTCTCTCGCATTTCCCAAGAAGAGAACAATGAACGCTGTTTTTCCCATTTTCAGCCCGTTCAAGGCACCACGTGGGTATACATCTTGGATCATTCTCTGATTACCTCGACTCCCAAGTGCTGGATTGATCGGTAGTTGCCGATGGAGAAAAAAAGGACACACCTCAACAAAAATAGGATGAAAACGTGCAGGCATTCGGCAAGGTTAGGTTTGATACATTGGGCGAGTGGACCAGAGAAATTGAAATGCATCATCTCCATGGACGATGAGGTCGAACAACCCAGACTCGGGGTTGACGCGGATCCCCCAAAAGAGGAGGTTTCAGCATCCACTTTTCATCGGGACAAGTAGGGTTCCCAGCGTGCGGGACGGGCTTGTGGGGACGGCCTCAATATGGGATGGTGCTTACCCCGAAATGGCTCGTCCTCTTTGGTACGGATTAAGGTTGTCCGGGCCGTAGTATCGAGTGCTGATGACTTGATAGGCTGGCCAAGTGCCTCCGTTTCTCAGGTACTTTAACTCATTTGGTATACGTGCCTGATACCCTTCCTGTCCTGTCAAGGATATGTCCTTCTATGGCTTACAAGGCAGTAGGCTATTAACCATGAGGTGGGTCGGTGATGGCCGACACTTGCCTTGGCATAACGATTAGATAACTCTTTTGTTGTCGCTAGGCTACTAGGTGGGTCACCAGCCCTGTCGTTGAGGTTGAGGTTGAAATGATTCCCACCGCGATGGAGAGTCGCCGCTCCTTTCTGCGTAGACTGTGGGTGGAGTCGGCACAGTGCTTCCGATAAGCCTTTAGATATGGCCGCACTTTGCGCGCAAGAAGCCTCCTTGTACCCGCCCGCAAACCAGCGTAGCCACTTGATGGAATCTAGCGAATATGAAACCACGAGAAACACCCTGAATGCGCTGAATTTGAAAGTGGCGCCAACGCAAAAATAGCCCCGAATCGCTGTGGCGTATCTGTCGGCCGCACAGGCTACACGGGTCGAGAACCACACCTTGCTGCAACGCATCGGTGGCTCCAGAATGCCATCTTTGTAATCTTCACTTTCTAGAAGAAGAAGAAAAGCCATGAAGCGAATTTCAAAAGGTCTTGATGGGAAAAAAAGGACCTGGCGGGAAGGTTCTCGTCTGGCGGTCATCATGTTACCAAATGGATTCGTCACGAGCCCAACGTGGCAAGGGTCCAAGGCCCTTGAAGGATTGGTCGTGAGACAGGCAGATCGCTTTGATGTCGTTGGTGGTGTCACCCTACAAGCGCGTTGGACCCTCTTGGACCCACCTTTGACCCTTTGTGCCAGGAGAGCGCGTTGCACGGAAACAGCGCCCATGACGACGAGTGCTCGTCCCTCAACGTCGAACGTGATGACTTTTTGACGTCAAAAGCCATGTTGTGCTTTGACGACACACGCGACCCTATGGTGAGAGACCACTGACTCAGTCATCTTTGTCGTCTGCTCCGTTGCGCGTTCCTCGCCCGTCGTTGACCATTGTGACAGCGGCGCCGTCCATCGCCGTGACGCGTCCCAAAGAAGACGGTAAACGAATGATAATCGGCCCTGTTTGACTTTTTTTAGGTCACTTTGCTAGGCTATTGGATTGGTGGACTCTTGTTGACGGGCTGTGGAAGGAAGAGAAGTGAGATAAAGGGAATGGAAGGAGACGCCTCGTTAAGTATGGTCGGTTCGATGTGTGAAGAGTTACCAGAGAAGCACCGGCATCTTGACCCTCTTCTCGGTGAGTACCAATTATCGCAAGGGATCATCGTGGTATGTTATTACTTACTTCTTTTAGTGTTCAGTCGTTCACAGCATGCTACTGTATTTGTCACTGCAAGTCATGTTGTAGGTTCACTCGGCGATCAGAGGTCTCTATACAAGGCAACGAGTCCAACAAAACTACCAGCGTCCAAGGCCTCCGGTGCTACAAGTCACCCGCGGCCCTATTTCATAATTCGCCATCGTCTAAAACGTTCACTCCAAAGTACCCATTCTTCTAGACCAGCACCGGACTCCGACCCAACCGTGCATGTCAATCACTGTAAATATAGCCCAACCAACGCTGAAAGCAGTCGCCACACCGACCCGCGGTACGTCTGCTTCGCTTTTCCGCGCCCCAACTCACGGTGTCCCCTGTCCGCGCTCCCTCCTGCGTTGCCTTTTTTGTGTTTGTGTTTGTGCGCGGCCGCCGCTCAACTACGCCAAGCATATTCGCATCATATTCGCATATCTGACAGCGGTATCCCGATCTGCGAACGGTGTTGGGGTAAGAGATGCACACACCCCCCTTTTTGGTCTGTGAGTACTCCCCGTCGGGTGACGTTGAACCTGCACTTGTCCCGACGGCAGAGGGGTTCCAGGAAATGGTCGTGTCAAAAACCCGTTGGTGAATCATGGGCTCTGCCTTTCGGCAGCGTAGCATGTGGATGTGCGAGACGATCATGACCGTGAAAAAGGTACACAACGTCTCCGATAACGGATGGCTCGGCACACTAGTCGTCCTCGAGCCTTGGCGCAAAGCACATATCATCCATCTCCATTGGTATCGGTGCTACACAGCCCGTTTCGAAAAAAAAAAAAAAAGAATAATACAACGCACACCTCAAACACCCATGTGAATAAACGGCACCCACGCGATAAACGGTGCACCCCTCTGACGCAAACGTTGGACTGCATAATGCAGCGCCCCTGCAGCCTCTCTGCTGTCCGGTGTCCTCCCATCCTGGAACAGCTGCTCGTACACGTCCTTGGCCACCTGCGGCGCTACGCTGTCACCAATAGACCACATCGTCCCAATCACACTGCTATACCCCGCGAACAACATACCAGCCGAGAGATGGACGGCCTCCTCCGAGAACTCGACCGCACCCGTCGCAGTCTGGCATGCAGAGAGAAAGGCGAGGCCGTTGCGCGGACGAGACAGACGGATGATGTCCGACAGTCGCAATCGGCGTCCGTCAGCGAGGCAGAGCCCGCTGTCTGTCGGGCTACCGGCGTCTTGTACACCGTGACACGCGAAATGAACCCAGTCTGATTGTTCCATCGCTCTCAGAACACCTTCGACGTCCCCGTCTGATTCATAAAGTTCAACGCGTGGAAAAGAGTGTCTGCTAATCGTGTCTCTGATGCCCTCCATCTCGACTCGCGTGCCATATAGTCGTGATTGCCCATCCGAGAGTGGCTGAGGAACGGCCAACAAGCGAACATTGTCCGAGACGGGGGTATGTTCAGGTGAGGGTATGAGGACGCTCAACGTGGGGATGTATGACGATATGACAAAGTCGGAGGCCTTGTTCCCAATTCCTGGGGCATCGTAATTCCCGGCCGCATGAATGGGAAGGAATGAAAGAGGCCCTGTCGGACACCAGAAAACACGTGTGGGTTCCCCTGGGTCCTACAAGTACCTTGTGATGAGTGTCCAGTTGGAGAAAGGATAGTATGTGCTTACAAAGAATGCAAGCTTGTGCAGTACCGGTTTCACAATCTTGGTCCACAATTCGGATAGAATGTAGCCAAAGCCACCTCCATTCTGTCCTACAACTCTGCCGGCTCTATGGGGTCCCTCACGAGAAATGACGCGACCGTCATTTAGAAGGAGCTGCCGAAAGGATAAGCGAAGCCGCT
>JBBPTN010000298.1:0-23948 GCA_038094075.1 Xerocomus spinulosus | reverse complement strand
TCACATGATCCAGGCACCATCAGGTAGCCAGGAGTCAATGCATCCCACGCACCTGCAAATGCTAAGCACTATTCCCATGCCTTCAACTAATATTTTGCACACATTACAAAAATAGCAAACATTGTAATAGTTTTTGGAGTCACTGTATGAAGATACACATTACACTCTGGTTCACAATCAAGGATATGAAAATTTTCACATTTCTAATCAAGACTTCTATGACATGAGGAGAGAATACAATAGTCAAAGGCCCAATCTTATCTTCCAAGAGATCTCAGCAAGGGTAATCAATCCCTTGCACCCTCCACATGTTCACACCTTGGAGTTACCTCTTTTTAAAGAGAGATCAGACAGTATATGGCCTTATCATAAGACTAAAAGAGAAGGACCTTTCCTTCTACCTCATGAAAATTTCCACTATGGAGAAAGGAGTATCAACTGGGTTATGAGAGATCAGAGGAGAGATGTACCCACAAGATGCCAGTGGAATCAACCCTTTGATGCCTACATGAGGGTGAAGTGGCACAAAGAGAATCCTGGATACACTTTTTATATAAAGCTTCTCAAATCTGATTTACTTCAAGAAAGAGAAGCTTATGAACACCTTCGTAATGTTACCAGGACTGCCATACTTCACGGTTATCATCTCTCACAGTATATTTAAGAAAATCAAGAACTGTGAAACAACCTCATCACTTCTAGGGAAACAATAGATAACTTGAAGGGATACTTTCAGGATCAGCTAGAGAAGATTGAGGAAAGGAATAGTCAACTCCAAGGCACTCACAATCATCTAGAAATCCTTAAATTATGCCTTGAGGAAGAATACAAAAGGAGGAAGACAATCATTGAGTTCAATCAGCTTCTTAGAAATTGTATGCTCATATAGCAGCAAGATCTGCTTGATTATGAGGATCACATTTGACTTTTGGAATGAGCAACCATCTTTAGAGATGAGCTAGACAATCTTGATCTAAGAGCTTATCTTGGACTAATTAATCCTTTATCTTTCTTCCATGACCATCCTTGAAACTCTATAATTGTTCTTAGGGCATTGACATCTGCTCTTTCTCAAATGGAAGGAACGTCTAGCCAGGGATCTAGAGCTATCAGAAACTCTAAAAGATCATGCAGAAGAATTACTAGAGAAGATGCCAAATGTATGGCCAATGCCAATCTTTTATGGTGCTCCCTACACAGGAAACATAGGAGGAACTAGGAAAGTTGCTAGGAAACATCCCATAGACAACTTCTTCTTAAGTTACTATCTCAACACTCTATGCAATCTCACTCTTCATCCTTTTTGTATAGTAGATTGCAGAGACTATACTTAAACCTGTATGATAGAAGATGAGCCTCATTGGCTCTTCAACTGTCATTATTTCAAGGACCTGTATTTTTATATAACCATAAACTGTTCCCTACCATCCAAAAGATCGGATGAGAACCCATAATGGTATTGGAACATTGAGAACAGTTGGTACATCAAGTATAGAGACAAATATGGTGACTACCCCTGGGATCTAGGGTGATCTCTCAGAAAACCAGGGACAGCCAAATATGTGATCAGACACAGACACAAAACCATGGATGAAGATCTAGAAGAATCTAAGTTTTCTAGAGTCGAGAAAAGAAGAAAGAGGCAATTGAAGAAAAAGGAGAAGAAGAAACAGAGGCAATTTTACAATCAAACTGTGGATCTATCATTCTACAAGGATGCCATTGATATCTCAAGAAGAATAGAAGCTTCTAAAGCAGAAGCACTGGAAACTACCTCTAAAATCAGGATAACAGAACAACTGTTAATTTCTGAAACCAGAACATTGGAATTGGAATTGACTCCTATTGATTTGGATTTTTCTTTTGAAATTTCTCCAAGTATCAACAAAGATACTAATCTTATGTTGTCTTTCTCTCAAGCTACCTTTGTACCTTGGATCTAAATGGCAGCTGTCAAAGTTGGTCAAGAAATCACTAGTTGCATTAGGCCCTTAGATGGCCCTAGCAACTATGATACCTGGTCACATCAAATCAGAAATGTTCTCATCTTCTGTGGACAGTGGGAAATTATAGATGGAACCTCCAAATGAAGCACTTCATGCAATGCGGATGAGACAACATCATACTAGGACTTTCTTGGTTCAAGAAGACAAACCCTTAGATTGATTGGAGAAAACGAACCATTTCCATTGATGACTCCCTCAATAAGTCTACTTACATGTATTTTGACCACATCACAGCCAAGGGGGTTCACTCCTCAAAAGTTGTATCCTTCTCCTCCCCTTGTCTTTCAAACCACAAGAACCTCAAACCCAATGAACAGAATCGTCTACTTGACTTTCTTGAGTACAAAGAACCAGACACTTTCATCAAAAGAGCCCACTTCCATTACTCCCTTAACCACATTCAGAAATCTGCCTTCAGGTTCTTCCCCAACACATTGGCTACCAAACAGTTAGAACGAATAGTACGGAAGATGACCACATCCACTCAACTAGCCATGGATGCCGAGAAAGAGAAAGTCATCCTTCCAGCCGAATATGAAGAATTCACATCAGTGTTCCAGAAGGAATCCACCAACCATGTTCCCCCCTCTTAATCCTATGATCACACCATCAACTTGAAGGAGTCCTTTACACCAAAGGTCTCCAAAATCTATCCCCAATCCCCAAATGAAAAGAAGGTGGCTAAGGACTTCATAGAAGAGAACCTTGCATTAGGAAAGATACATTCCTCAAACTCCCCCCAAGCGTCCCCATTCTTCTTCATTAAAAAGAAGGATGGAGGCCTCTGTCCATGCCAGGATTATTGCTACCTAAATGAACACACCATCCAAGACACTTACCCCCTCTCCCTTATCTCTAACCTTGTTGATAAACTCAAGGATGCCAAAGTCTTCACAAAGTTTGACGTATGATGAGGATATAACAATGTGAGGATCAAGGATGGAGATCAATGGAAAGCTGCCTTCATCACTCACAAAGATCTCTTTGAATCAACAGTTATGTTCTTTGGCATGACAAACTCTCCCCCCACCTTTCAACAATTTATAAACAACTCATTTTGAGACTACATCACCAAAGGATGGCTGGTCATTTATATGGATGACCTTCTCATCCTCTTCACAGACCAAGAAACCCACAATAAACAAACGAAGAAGGTATTGCAGCACATGAAAGAGCTGGACTTATATCTCAAACTGGAAAAGTGCAAATTCAACATCCAGGAAGTTGAATACCTGGGCATGATTATTGAACCTAGAAATGTTGCCATGGACCTGGTAAAACTCCAGGGGATCACTGAATGGCCTACTTTGCAAAAGGTTTGGGACATCTATTCCTTCCTAGGTTTTGCCAATTTCTACTGCCGCTTCATTCCTCACTATTCTGACATTGCATGACCTCTTCTCAATTTGACAAAGAAGAACATGGCTTGGAATTGGACTGAGAGATGTGAGGAAGCATTCCAGAAGTTGAAGAAAATTTTTGTTTCACAGCCCGTCTTACATATGCCTAACATCACAAAACTCTTTGCCATCACCTCAGATGCCTCCAAACATGCATCTGGAGGTATGCTTTTGCAACAAGATTCGAACAGCAAGTGGCATCCTTGTGGCTATATCTCAGACATTCTCATCCACTGAACGTAACTATGCCATTTATGATCGATGATGGACAGATCCTCATCTACAAAGGATGGATCTATATACCTAACAACCAAGATCTCTGATAGTTGGTGGTACAATGCCACCATGACCATGACAGTGCTGGCCACCCTGGAAACTGGAAAACACAACAACTTATCGCTGCTGAATTTTGGTGGCCTGGTCTCTCCACCTTTGTTCAGAAATATGTTAAAGGCTATACTATTTGCCAGCAGAATAAAGCCAACACCCATCCATTGCACCCTCCTCTTACACCTATTCCATCCTCTGCATTACAACCATTCCAATAGGTCTCTTGCAATCTGATCACCAATCTCCCACTAACAGCCAACGGCTTTGATACCCTTTTGGTCATGGTAGACCATGGGCTTACAAAGGGGGTAATTCTTTGCCCCACAAAGAAAACCATCACCACAGAAGGGATAGTAGCCCTTTTTTATCATAAAGTCTTCAGACAGTTTGGACTCTATGCCAAGATCATCTCAGACTGTGGTCCTCAGTTTGCATCCTTCTTTGCCAAAGAGCTCAGAAAGCTCTTAAACAATGACCTCTCCCTCTCCACATCATACCATCCCCAAACTGACAGTGAAATGGAATGTGTCAACCAGGAGGTTGAAACATATTTATGGATCTACTGTGGAAACAACCCTGAAACATGGGCAGATCAATGGCTGAGTTCACACATAATCACTGCCCCCATTCTGTAACTAACGAATCTCTGTTTTACCTCATGATGGGCTATGAACTCCATGCCTTTCCCACTGTTGTCAAAGAAATGAACATCTCTGCAGCCAAAGAATGGATCAAGAAGATAGAAGAAGTGAGGAAGAAGGCCCTGGCAGCTCATAAGCTGGCTAGGCAGACGATGAAAGCATGAACCTCACATTCATTCACACCATTCAAGAAAGGAGACAAAGTCTGGCTGGAAGTCAGGAATCTCCATCGTTCCATTGAAAACCCCAAATTTGCACCCAAAAGAGAGGGACCATTCTCTATCACCAATGTCTTATCCCCTGTCACATACAAGCTCCAAATTCCCAAAACTTGGTGCATTCATAACACGTTCCACGCTTCCCTTCTATCCCCATACAAAGAAAATGACATCCACAGCCAAAACTTTCCGAAACCACCACTGAATCTGGTTCAGGGCAAGGAACAGTTTGAGGTAGAAGCCATCTTACAATATTGAGGCATACCCAGACAAAGATGGTTCCTAATCGAGTGGAAGGGCTATCCCACATCTGACAACTCTTGGGAACCCAAATGAAATCTTGGGAACACTAAGGAACTCCTTTTGGCATATAAAGCCACACGTGTTCCTCAACAACAAACCCTCAATGACCTGCCTTAATTTCCACATGGACACTGGCTCTTTCATGGATTGCTTAGTTCATGCCTATCACCTTTGTGCTTCCCTTCAAACCAACTTTAATACCATTGACTGAATCGCTTCTGACTCTTTTTCCTACTCTACCCTCCCTCTTTGCATTTGTCTTGATGCCGAAAAAACAAAAGTTTGCTATTCTGACAGCTCTTGATCAACTTCATTTTTGCGATATGATAAATTATGATAAACTTTCACTTGCATTACACCCCCCTTCTCCCTCGCAGTCACCTCCTCCTAACCTAACTCCACAGGTCAAGACTTAACCATTATCCCTTGTCACATCCACTTTCCCCCTCACAGCTGATGAACTATATATCCTAGAATGTCAGGAACTTTACTGGACAACTATGGACTCCCACCTTCCACAAGGACACCCCTGCTACAACAAAACTTGTTATGCTTGCTGCCATTTGGGACATTATCAAAAGGACTGCCTTTACTACCACTCTCCTCTCTGTGATTATACTCAACCATGCCATACCAAGGCTAACTGTCCTGGCTGGCCAGTCTGTACCATCTGGAAGGGCACCCCCATTGTATCTCATCTCCCCAACAAGGAGAATCGTCCACTGCTTCCATCCCAGTTCCACCTCCTAGATGTCTTACTCTTCCATTTTCCAGTCCCAATGCCTACTCGCATTGTCCTTCCCTCTTACATCCCAGTTGGCAATGAAGACATAAACCAATCCAACTCATCTGATGAGGAAGACATCACCAAGGTTAGATGGCTTGACATGGATGATGACAACTACCAACGGCTCACCAACTTGATTGCCCAGAGGATTCCCTCCAACTCCCCATCCTCTATCATGGCTAATGCTGGATGGGAATATGACTCCACATCCCCTCCTTCAGATCTTTGGGATGCTGAACTTGCCGACCTGCCTTGGGGATCTATGTCTCATGCCTACCCTGTCATTCACACTCCCCTTTGGGATTGACTCTATGTCTTTAATGGAAGGTCTGGTAACTTCCACCATATGAAGGGGGTAATATTACGATTTCTTGCTTGTTTCTTTACCGCATTATTCTTTTTTCTTTACTAGACATATCCACCATCCTAGCACTGACAATTTTGCTTATGTTTTAATCCATTCCAACACAGATGCTTACATTTTCCTTCTTAGTCAAAGTCCATTCCAACACAGACTCTTTCTTCTGTGGTATTCATCCATTTTCCATTGGATGAGCCATCATCCAATTGTATTATTCCTTTGTATCATATGATACTTTCATTCCCTTTTACATTCTATTTTCCCATACCTTGTTAATTTGTATAAGTAGCACAGTATGGTACAGAAGGGGTCCCAAGCTTGATCTGCTTGGACTTCTGCCTTGTCTTACAATAGCATGAATCTATCCACTGTGAACCTTTGCATTTGTTGCTTGGTTCTCACTCTAGCTTAGGCCCTTCTTGTCATGTTGACTTGGAGCTTTCTCTTGAACATTTAGACTCCTTGGCTCCTTGCTATCATTATAGGCTCATTGCTCTTGTTGATGTTCAGAACCCAGAACTTCAGAACTCCTCACATTTCATTCTTCCAAGCTCTACATTAGTCCCTACCCAGGCCTAGTGTAACAGCTTCCATCTTCTGATGGACCGGATTGTTACATGCCTTGTAGATCCATTTGCTCATCTTTGTGAGTTCACAGTGAACTGGACAATCACAGCCATCAACTGCACAGATTGTCTCAAGGACAATATACGCTAGATCTGAACAAAAATGGTGCCAATTACTCTGAAGGGAGTTGGTGCATCAAGGGATAGCACAACACAGATGACCAACAGTAACACTGTCAGTGACCACCACCTTGGAATAATGGTGTGTACCATTATCCTGATCAAAGATGCACATCCAATCATGGCATGCATGGGGGAGTTCCTCTTGGCCATGGACAACAATCCATTTGTTATGATCATGCATCACAGCAATAAAATGATTACATTGATCACCATTGTGAGGGACCACCAAATGCAAGTTGTATGATTGGTGATCATCAAAGAGTGCATGCAGAGTGAAGGCATCCCAGATTTGAGCTGTTGTGAGGCTCAAGCTAAATTGCCACCCAATAGTGGACTTGGGAAGGTGTGCCTGTGCAAGGTCAAAGAGCTGTGCACAACTGGTGGCAGAAACCCTATAAAATCAGATCAACAATGACATACAACAGATAATGAAATGGGAACCTTACACATTGAGCATTAGGTCGATCCATTGAAGTGCAAGCCAATCTTCAATAAACTAGTGTTCACCTATCTGAATGTACCATGAGACACCTCTGTAGTACAAGCATATTGATCCACTAATGCTGAAGTTGTTGTGATAATTTGTATTGCAGTCTGTATTTGTAGGTAAGAGAAAGGCAACATCATACAAAACACTATTTACAGCAGCACTTGAGGTGGATCAACCATGCTGGTTGTGCACTGTTAGCAAATGTGAAGATAACCATGCGATGAGCTTCCTGCTTCTTTAACACCTAGCCAAGACTGTCGGCAGAGCAGAGTGTGTTCTGACAGGTCTTGAATGGGGGGTAGATTGTGTGACATCCTTCAAGTAGTGAGTAAGAGCAGATCAATGGCAACTAGAATGTACCTATGCCCCTATGGGTCCCATATTGCTGAAACAAATCCATGCATATTGAATTCTCCTGATTGACAGATGGCAGTGCCCAAATGCTTTCCTTGATTGCATCCCAAAGCACATCGACATCTTGAATTACCATATTGAAGCAGTCAGCAAGGAAATTAGTGATTGTGGAGGGTAGGAGGCTGGGGGTGGCCTCAATCAGAACTGTGCAGGACTGTGGTTGGATGATATTATTCTTGAGAAAGCTTGTACACTGGATAAAGTGAGCAAGTGTGTTGAGCAGCATTAAAAAGGGGGTTGGATGTGGTTTCATGGTAGTGAATAGTGTGCCAAGTGTAATATTGGCCTCCAGCTTGTTAGAAAGGGATGTTAGGTGTACAAATATGGAATGGCAAATGCCAATAAAGTCCATTTTTTTTGGCTGAGCATGCACAATTTTAATGCAGTTTGTGTGTTATGTTTGATCAACTAGTAGCTCTTTGCTACTTGTAGTGAACACATGGCAGGCTACAATACTATATGGGTGGGGTATAGATAGGTCCTTAAATAGCTGGTAGGTGACCTGGCATAGCAGTAGGGCTGACACATATACAATAATCTTTGTCTTCAAGACAATCATTCTAGTCAAATAATGTGAGCTACAATATGACACAAATCATGCTGTGGGGGAAGCAAATGGAAACATCTTGGCTTGCGAAGGATAGGAATGGCCTCTGCTCTTGTGAGGCTGAGTAATGAAGAGGTGGATACCATTTTGCTATATAATCCTTGATGCCTGGAGTGGGGGGAGGTGTGGACAACACCAGCAACATTAATAACAAGTACAATAGGGAGGGTGTATCAGTCATGGTGGGGGGTATCATGTACACAGAAGACAGGTTGGTGAGAGCAGGGATAACTGGCTTGGGGGGTGATGGATATCATTGCCTGTAGGATGGTGATGGGGACATACTCAATGAAGCTGCCAAGGGATTGAGTGGGTGGCAGGGTTGATTTCTTTGTCAATGGGAGATACAGGTAGGGTATGGATCAGAACCAACAAAATCTTTACATATCATGCCTTCAAAGCTATGAGATGAGGGGATAAAACAGAGTCAACAGTGGGAGACCAAGGATATGCAAGAAAGAATACCATGAAAACACAAAGCAGCATCAAGCCTAGCAGGTGAGGTATCATGGGAATTGGGTAGCATAGGAAGTGTATGAACAAAATTGCAACTGCGATGGACAATGTGAATATGAGACTGGTGCAATGAAACAGATGTACCAAGATCAATAGCAGTGGCAAATGAGCTCCAGGGATGGTAATGTTACACTGCAAAGCTGGAAAGTCACTGCAAACTAAGAATGGCCAGCAACTGACAAAATGATAGAATGTGTGCGAGTGTAGGGTGTCCATGAATATGCATGAAATGATTGTCTAGATGGTGCAAAGGGAAATGTCCATGAGAAACTGTGTCTCATGACTATGAACCATTCTTAATTGTGTCACTGTTACCATTCTCTGCTATTGCCTCCACATATTGGCTTTTGGCCATACAAAGAGCCTTCAGCTTAGGGAGATTGTCCTTCAAGGACACTTGTGTACTTTCATCCCATTGCTTGAGGGCCCACTTTCACACCCAGATGCTTACTTGGCAAGAGTATTAGAGTGAAATCATTAAACTTACCTTGAGAAACCACTTTCTGGCATACTTTCTGTGGAAAGACTTGTGGCATATAGGCTTTAATATGTAGTTCAACATCAGATTCATGGTGGGAAGTAGAAAGCCTTGGCATAGGAGGAGTAGTGTGCCATATTTGTAGTCTGTAGGAATGAAATTACTAAACTGTTAATATGCATAAGGCACTACTTACCCATTTGTAGTTATCAAGAATCAACCGAGCCAGCCAAATCAAAGAAGCCGCCATCAAAGATGGTGGAGTAGCCAACAACTGCCATTTGTTACATTAGGCCTGGATAGGGACTAATGTAGAGCTTGGAAAAAAAGAAGTGTCAAAGGTTCTGAGATTCTAATTCTTGAATGTCATTAGATAACGACAACCCTATAACGACAGCAAGAGCTGGCGAGTCCAAAGGTTCAAGAGAAGACTCCAAGTCGAAGTGACCAAGAGGGTCTGAGGTTCAAGTGAAGCTAGAATGAGAACCAGGTGACAAACGCAAAGGTTCACAAGAGATGGATTCACGCTATCGTAGAACAAGGTGGAAGTCCAAGCAGATCAAGCTTGGGACCCCTTCTGTATCATACTGTGCTACTTATATGAATTAACGAGGTATGGGAAAATGAAGCATGAAAGAAAATGAAGTTATCGTACGATATGAAAGAATAATGTGATTGGATGGTGACACATCAGATAGAAGGTGAAGGAATGTCATAGAAATAAGAGTCTGTGTTGGAATGGACTTTGACTAAGAAGGAAAACATAAGTATCCATGTTGGAATGGACTGAAGCATAAGTAGGATTATTAGTATTAGGACAGTGGATACGTCCAGTAAAAAAAAAAGAATAAAGCAGTAAAGAGACAAGCAAGAAATTGTAACACCGTTCAAGCACTCTGATTTCCAAAAGGTACCTGCCAATTGTTCAAGCCTTCACATCATAGTCATCAGTCTTGCTGATACAACAGAGAAAATGCATTGGATTTGGGAATGACAAGTCCCAATCAATCATCTTCAACACATAGCACTCCATGAGTAGGATCTCTGACTCCATATAGAAGAGTCAGCACAGTGAAGAAGATGGGATATAGAAAATGCCATGAATTCTTTGACCTTGAATGCAATAAAGAGGCATGTAATGCCAACGGGTTGGAGCTTTGCAAGCGATATGATCCTTGCCAACAAGAAATGGCCAATGATGTTGACACACAGGAAAAAGGTCTTGGGAAGGAGATACATAGAAGCGGGTGTAGACCTAGACAAGCCAGTCAAGTAGAATTCCTCGTATTGACCATGCAAGTTCTTTTTGACTGGACATGTAGTTAGGACTGGGAAGCATGCTGAGCTATAGGAGCAGCATTAGTAATCTGATAGTCAATTGCATGATAACGCGTACCTTAACATATTTCATGTAGTTGAAAAGCCATCCTCAGCATCAAGGTCATCCCAATCATTGCCATTCATGCCAGCCTCTGGTTTGCTATTGACACTAGCATTGGCTGAGCCAGCCATTTGAGCCAAGGGCTCCTCCTAATCCTCAAACAGTCTGGCCTTGTCTGGAGTATTGGATGAAGTCCACTGCTTTTTGAAAACACAGTTGTCATCTTCCTCATGCATCTTGGATTTCACTTTCAAATGGAACATGGCTCATTTTGACAGGTCTGTGCAGTGTACTTCTTGTTTGATAACATGTGAGATAGTCAAGGTGGAGAGACAGTGGATAGCTTTGGCTTTTGGGACAGGAGAGGCATCAATGATCATGGTTTCTTGGGGTGCACAGGAGCTGGCTGCAAATCCTCTTTCATGCTGGCAAGTGGGGTCACCTTGGGTCATGATATGGTAGCCTTGGAAGTATGTCAGCTAGCAGCAACAATGGACAACAATTGGCAATTACCAGTGGATGGGGGGGGGGGGGGTTTGACTTGATGATGACGCCATCAAACTTTGCAGAGGGGAGATCATGACTTTTACCCTTTACATCTTTTGGAGCAGGGGCCATCTTAGTCTTGCTGGCATTCTTTGAAAGTCTGGGATCTGAGTGAGTGCATCACACTTGCGCTTGCCCTACAGAGCCACATTGAAGTTCTTGTTGGCTTTTGCTTTGAATGTGGTGATGGAGGTGGTGAGGCAGGTGGATTGAGCAGTGGCCATGGAGGGACCCTTGGAAGTGGTTTTTGAGCAGGAGATTGGATAAGAGGTTGAGACTCTAGTGTGTGACCCTTGGACACAGGTTTTGAGTGGGTGATTGAACAAGAGGTTACATTCTTGTTGTGGGTTAAGACCAGCATGCATCTGCAAAGCCACATCGAGGTTGCTTTGGATGTGGGGATGGAGGCAGTGAGTGGGTTGAGCAGTAGCCATAGACTCTTGAAGGGGGTTTTAAGCAGGTGATTGGACAAGAGGTCACATTCTTGTTGTGGGTTGAGACCACAGTGCATGTTACACAGTGTGTCCAAGATGAGTGTGAGTGTGTCATGCAGGACTGGTAGCTTTGGGATTTGTCAGTTTGCACTACTGCACACCACCCAGCATAGCCAGGGCACCATACAGTAGCCCCACAAATCACCAATATCCAGCCCTAATGATAACAAGACACATCTCAGATGCCACCATGAACTTTGGACTTTGGTATCCATTCTTGTGGATGGGGTGAGAGGGTTTGGACCTATGAGTGGACATGTCTAATGCAACATCATGAGTGATAGCCTTAGGGAGAATGGGTTCATCACATGTCACACTATGACACAATTGGGACTGCACAGAGAACAAGGCTTGCTATGATCAATCAAACCAACTGCTCTTAATAGATCCTATGTGCTAATTACATGCTACACAATATTATTGGTGTGTGGAGCTAATAATCATCACCAAGAAAGTAATCACCAGACCATGGGTTTAAGTGTGGTAGGCCATAAGGGCTGCTCACATTAGGAATATTACAAAGAAATATGTCTTCAAATGTTGGCTCTATATAGTAAGCTGGACAAGATATATTCCATTGTGGAACAGACAAATGTCAGGGTCAAACCTGGTGTTGCAGTCATCTGTGTGATGTGCAAGCTGGATGCTTGCAGACAAGTAGATGAGAAGGACATTTAATGCATCCCATCTGGATGATCATCAATGTCGGACAGAAATACTGAAATTTGGGATGAGTGAATACTCATTGCAACACAAAATTAATACAAACATGATGAATTGGTAAGGGTTCCTTCTTGCTTCATGTTCAAATTCAAGTTGCCTCCTGAGATTTCATTGACAACCACAGTGGCAGCAAAGTTAGTGCAGTTGATGGTAATTCAATTGGTTGCTCACCTGAACTTTTCTGCTGCCTTTTCACCAAAGGCTTCTCATCATCTGAAAAGCTCAAATCTATAAAAGATGGAGGTTCTGATTTGATCTGTTTCAGCATAGTTGCTGTCACCAATATTTTACTACTTGAATCACTTTTAGAGTAAGTGCATAACTTACTGCTTCGTGTCATAGGCCTTGCTGTTGATACCTCCAGATCTAACTCATCAAATTCCAGTCTGAAAGCAGCCTCTTCTATTGAATCATACTCTAGATCCCAAGCTGCTACATCCTTGCAAGGAATTCTTGTGCGAATGGCTGTCAAAGTATGAACATTAACAGGTTAGTACTTTGGGGTTAGAGTCAAGTTTACAAACCTATAATGACATTTGAGTCCTTTAAAGCACATTTCAGTTGGCCATAATATCAGGCAAGATCATTGCCTGTGGGTGCAGCAACAAGAACAATTCCATAATGTTGCTTCTTCTTATTTATCAAAACCCATTGCTGCTTAGGTATGTTGTCCTTTGACTTTCCCTTTGACATCTGATCTAGGTACCCAAATGGAGTAGGGAATACTACCTGGTGCAGATACTCATCAACTTGTTGGTGAGTCCATCTTGTATCGAACATAAAGCTGTTTGCTTGTTCAATTTGTGCACAACCTCAGTGCTTCATTGTATGTAGGTCTGTGCAAGATGCCACCTGCTGGCATTCTAATCAACTATTGTCCTAGCCAGTATACATTCAGTAAGTCCCTTTCTAAACAAAATAAAATAAAAGCAGCTTACATCAAGATAGTTCACTAGACAAATCCAGATGCCAATCTTAATCTAACTAAGATTTGTGCCATTATTGCTGCAGTCAATAGACATTTGACTTCAGGATGTCACTTGGCCCTGTGAAGCATGATGTGGTGCCTATCTTGTGGTAAGTAGTTATCTCCTAGTTGTGGACCATAAACTACCTTATTCTTTGCTCATTCTGCTGCAGGTTGTATGCCAAACCCAAGGCTACAAAATCCATTCAAGGCCTCATTCTTGGCTCTAGTGAGGTTCTCTTGTGTGTTTTGGAATCTAACCTCCTTTGAGAATAGTGGCTCTGAGTCAAGATTTTGCTTGAATGCATCAAGCACTTGTTGCTGACTAGTTGGCCTAGATGTTGTTAACCTTGAAGTAGAAGGGCCAGAGTCTTAACTTGGCATCTGTGAGCCTTGAATCTCAGTGAGAGCAGCTGGATGCTTGCTAAATCCATGTCCATATTCATGGCAGAGTTGTGAAGCTGTTAGCTTAGGCTCAGAAAAAAACTTGCAGTGACATTGTTCACTATTGTCCAGGAGGACCCAATATCAATTAGGGTCCAATACACTGGACATGCTGCTAGAATGTGAGCAGTGTGGAGGTGGCCTAGCAGTGGTGGGTTGCTTGTTGACAAAGTCCAAGTGGTAGTAACACACTTTGTGTGGCATGCAACAAATTTAGGGCTGCCAAAGTTCAATTCAGTTCAGGCCTACTTTTGGCTAAACCTAAACCTGAACCTGAACCTGAACTTGATGAACCAGTTTATGCAAGTTCAGAACTAGTTTGAACCTGAACTTTTTATGCAAACTTAGAACATGTTCTAATAATACATTTAAGTCATTTTACACATGTTACTCAAATTATTTCTGGAGCTTATGGCTTCATCTTCTACTACAAAGCTTCAGCTTTAGCTGTTAAATCTCCACTAGTATGGCTGCTTTTCAAGGTTTACAAAGCCTCCACTATATAAGAGTGCAGACCATTGCATAACAAAATCACTATTAGTTTACCTTGAGAGAAAGCACACTTAAGGATGATAGAAAATCTGTCTGCAGATGATAATCACCATGTTATTAATAGTAGTGTTTATATTACATTATTGTTCACATTGCCATCATATGTGTAGTAATAGTGATGACACTGCTGTATTGCTATTGCATCTTGACTACTTATAAGTATTAGTGACCAATAGGAAAATAGAACATAAAAAAACAAGATATCGTATGATTTGAAGGTATAATATGATCTATCTGGTATAAGGAGAAAGAATATCAAAGAGGAAGTTTGTAATAGAACAGACTATAACTAAATACTGTAAGATGGCATAATTGTTTATCTGAAAATGAATTCAAACATACAGTATGCAGACACTGTTATTGGAATGACAGCAAATATATTCAATAATGATAGAAGAAAAAGGTGGTAAAGAAAACAAAGAGGAATTATAACACATCTGTGAATGATGGTGTTCACTCAACACTGAATTGTTCAAATTGCTATTATGCACATAGTGATGGGGGAAATGATGTTAAAAGCATGGGGTGACTATGCCATTAAGTTATCTATATTAATATCAGGTGTTACAGTTTCCTTCCTACACCACTACATATGTCTACCTTATTGTTACTGATAGACTATCACAACCATTATGCTAGGCCCAGGTAGGGACAAGCATAGAGCTTGGGGAAAAGACAAAGCATACAAAGTTTGGGATCTTGAGTCTTGAATGTTGACACAAGCAATGAGCCTTTAATGAATGCAAGTATCCAATGAGTCTGATAGTTCTAGGGTTCTAAGAAGAAACTCCAAGTCACAAGACAAAGAGGGCCAAGAGTGTGAGTGAGGTAAGAACAAGAACCAAGGCAATAGATGTGAAGGTTCACAAGGTGGATTCATGCTATTGTAGTCACAAAGTGGAAATTCAAGCAAATCAAGCTTGGGACTCCTTCAGACTCCAGTATTGTACTATGCTACTTATACTAAAGAGCAAGAGATGGGAAAGTAGAATGTAAAAGGAAGTAAAACTATTGTATGATTTGAAGGAATAATATGATTGGACAGTGATCTATCTAGTAGAAGGTGAAATAATATTGTAGAAAGAGAAGTCCACAATGGAACAGACTTTGACTAAGAAAAAAAAATCATTCTTATTGAGATAGACCTACAATAAGCAAGGATTGTTAGGATTATAACAGCAGATAAGTCCAATAAAGAAAGAAGAATAGTGTGGTAAAAAGACAAGTAAGAAATTGTAACAACACACTAGATCTTACATGAGCAAATGTATTTGAATCACAATCTGGTAGATTTCTTATTTTTATCAGTTTCCATTAGTTAAGAAGGCTTGCAAGCTGTCCAAATTCATTATTAATATCATCCATGTACAAGACCATATGGAATGATACTACTAATATGAGGTCATGAAAATAAAGGATCAATTCCATACACAAATACATACATAACAAGATCACCAATAACATCTATGTTTTAAAATGGCCATATCTTGACTATCTGGGAACCAAATCACATGATCTAGGGTTTGATTTGTAGCCAATGGTCAGTACTATGTTTGGCTCAGCTATGTCTAAGTGAAATTCCCACATGGTATTGTAGTGTATTTTACACACTGCATTAAGGTTAGATACCCAAATGATTTTTAGAGTCACTGTACTATATATTGCTAATTATTATGAGTATTTTAGACTAAAAATTACTGATTAATATTTACCAAAATACTTGGTTCAGAACCAGTTCAGAACCAGTTTGAACCAGTTCACAAAAAAATAGAATCTTCTGAACCTGAACTGAACTTTGGCAGCCCTAACAAATTTATAGCAGCATTCTGACCAAAGTATCCAAGCTAGAACCTAGAAACTATATACTGATGAACTATGCTATTAAAACCTGACCAGCTGCTCAAATACAGAGAGTAGTTCTACTGCTTGCACCCAAAGTGTGATCCACACACTCCAAATTGGATCTGTCAATGCTATAGTAAGAGTCTTTGATCCCATTGTAACAGTTTTTTGGAGTCACTGTACATGTGTGCATAGTATCCAATTTTCATCATATGGGAGGCTTTGCGTATAGAATGCATTGATAGGGCTCAACTAAAGGCCATGGAGACTTGCATATGGATGCTACATGACATTGAGCTGCATATTGGTCATAGAGAAAACATGTTGGTGAGTTGTATTGCCACTACTATGACTGGGATACATTCTCTAGGCCTCAAAGAGTGTTGGTATTGACATAGAATGCAGTGAAGCAAGTTGGGAGCTAACAGACACAATGCAAAGAAGTGGTGCATATGTTTAGTTAGTAAACATGTGTGCACACTGCACACTGCTAGCAATTGACCCAGGACTCCATTGTGGGAGCCTGGGGCTCTCTGGTGTTGAAGGGAGAGTGTTTGCAGTATTACAGATCATCCTCAAGAGTTATGCATTGTGTACCTCAAGCCCCATGTCTGATTCCATGTGGTCCAAGTTGGTAGAGGTCAGTTCATCTTGTTTCACTCAAGTCCAAGTCCAAGTCCAGATGCCTTTGTCCAGCTCACTTTCAAGTGCTTTTGCCCTCCACTTATAATTATATTACAATACCTTTTGACTATATTAAGTTGATCCTTACAGACAGTTGATCCCCCATTTCATATTACTTCTTCTGCTTCTTGCCTCCCTTGCTTCTTTTTAAGATTTGCATCTAGAAGTCCAGGGTGTGCCCTAGACTATAAAATCTGGGTTTCAACCTTGCAATGTCAGTTTTCCTCTTTCACATTCTGTCTCTTATCACCCTCATTATCATCTCTTTTCTCTCTCTACTTTGTTGTTATCTGAACCTATCAAATTCAAGTCCACTCTTAGTCACAAAAACTCCAGACATCATTGTTCTCTTTTTAAATGCTAGATACAGTCTTAGCTCACCTTCCCCTACTCCCTTTGCCACATAGGCAAGGTGAATCCAATGGCTTGAACTGTTTTCCCAAACACAAATACCCAATTGCCAGGTGATCTAATGTTCTTCAAACATTTTGGGGTTTAAACAACGAGCTGGAAGATGTCACCAACATCTTGGGATTGCTTTATTGGTATAGTGGCCTCCCAAGACTTTGGTGAGGTCAATGGCATGACCCTTGACAAGGTTAAGCCACTGGTTAGATGGGAAATTGGGACATTCAGGCACAAGTTGGATTTTTCTAACAACATAGGTGGGATCTGAGGCCCAGTTATCAAGGAGCCCAAGGGTTTGTTGGACATCAATGTTAAGCTCAGCATGAAGGGCATGAGCCAATGAGTGCCAAAGAAAACGATCCTCATTGACTGCTGGGCACTGCTGTTTTGAGGGTCTGGATTCTTCTGGTTCTAACCCAACAGAGCTCCCTCCTGCTGAGGGCTTGTGGGCAAAGGGTGGTGACAAGTCAGCCTGTCCTCACCTGGGCCCTCTTGAAAGCTTCTCTGATGTCTGTGACTTTGATCCCCTATCTGATTGAGGAGAGGAATGCACTCAAGCAAGGTCAATTTGGTCAAGCATGGTAAGGTACATAGGTAGGGCTTCCTGCAACTGGAGAGGCATGGCTGGGATATCCCCTGAAGTGAGTGTGGCCTGAATTTGGAGGTATGCATCCATTTTGGACAACTCTTCATGCTCATATTGTTGAACCACTTTAAGGGCTTGTTGAGAGAAGGTAACTGAGGCTAAGACTCAGCTGGGCTCATTGGTGGGTCCTCCAAGCAGTTGAGTAGAGACTGTTTGGCTCAAATTGCTGGCATGATTAGACATGAGGTATGATGAGAGCCATATGGTGACAAATACTAGTGACACAAAAAAGACACAAGGCCTATTGATAACACAAAAAAGCACTAAGCTATAGAATAAATAGAATAAGCACAATAACAGAGCCTACCTGGTGAGAACATGAAGAAGCTGAAGAAAGAGAGGAGCTCCTAAGTGCCTCACCATACATAAGATAAGCAGAGAACAAAGAGAGGAGATGGCACAAAAAGCTGACAAAGGCAAGGCACACAAGATGGCAGCACCCACCGATTAGCTTTATGAAAATAGAGGTTTTTATCCAATCACTTTTGAGTCAGGTATTGTATATTATTGCATTAGTTTTAAAACATATATTTCAAGATTATTTAGATTTAAACCCCTTTTCATGAGGTTCAACTAATGTAGTGTTGCCACTAAAGTGAAGTGCCTTCAAAGCAAAATTGGTTCAGTTGATTAAGACCAAATTGGGAAGTAAGTCACTTCTCTCAGTTCATGAGTTGTGAACAAAGTATACAGTATATAGTGGCTCAAAAAAGTGTTTTAATGTTAGGTCATTTTGGACAAATGGATTGATTGTGAGAGATATAAGACAAACAGGACCAAACACTTGCAGGATGAAAGATAGTACTTACTCTTGGCATTATATCAATGCTTATATCACGTGATTTAGTTACCATGGTACTGAGATATAGCCATTCTGAAATGATATGTCATTGGGACACTTATTTGAGCATCATTTTATTTCTGGACTTTGAGTGTTTATTGTGTTCTTCTTTGGTCTTGATCACTTTCTCTAGCCTTCTAAGCATGCATTCTATCAGTATATGTTATTTCTGAGCCACAGTTCCCTCACAAAGTTCCTATATTCCTTTGAACAATATTAAATAGCTATTAAGCTCCTAAATTAAAATTTGTTAGATTTTAAGTTGGAAAAATTTCTTGGACAGTCTAGAATATTGATTTCATGATACATAAACTAATACAAGCTCTCTTGAAGCAGTGTTTGAGTTCTATTTCTGTTGAAAAACAATAGTTTCCTTAGAATTTATATCTACTTTGCTAGAAAGTGGATCCATGCCTGAAGTGGAGACATCCTTCTCAGCATTTCCTTCATACAACACCCCTACAAGGACCTCCACACTCTCCTAGTTCATACATCCATAAACACTCAATAAACCATCTCTAAATTTTACTTTTTCTTAAATCTCTCTAATCTCATCTGCCACTTTTCACACTCATTTGCTTCCACTTGACTGATCTTGTTAGCATTCATCTCATATGACTAAATAATGCTAGTTTTGCCTCTGTAATCTAGTTTCAACACATTATTACCAAGGTTAACCTATATTCTTAGTATTTGACAAATAAGAGGGGGGTAAAAATTTTTACTATTGTATAAAGAAAGCTAACTAGAGCCCATTTTGTAAGGTCTGGGAATGAATAGGAGGGTCAATGGCAGCATTGATGAGATAGAAAACAAGAACAGAATTTACTTCCTTGCCATTGAAATATGTACTAGAGATAAATTATGTTCTATAAGTAGAAGAAAGGTTGGAAGATTACTCCAGTTGGATGTTCTCCACTTTCTAGAGGTATAGTGACCTCAAAAACTATTGCAATGTTTTACTAATCTGAATTGTGTGCTGAGTAGTGTCTAAGTGTGTGGGAATTCTGCTTAGTCATAGTGGGACAAATTAAGGTATACACTCTTGGCTAAACATAGAGTCTTATATTATGTAATTTGAATTAGTGGTTCTTGAGATATGTCCATTTTAAAATGATAACCTCATTGCAACAGTTTTTGAGCTTTTAATCAAAAGAGTATAATCTCAACCATACAATAGTATACTTGCTTTGTTTGGATCCACAAACAAATATACATATGTAAACGTCATGTCTGAGTTTGAAATGTTCACATGCTTCATTCTTTCATTACAAAAATGTCATCTATCACCCAAAAGGCCACTATTCTTTCTATGCTTGATTCAGGCCATTCTACTCACTGTATTGCATCTGCTACTGGTTTGTATATTTCCACCATATCTAGCCTTTGTTTCAAAAAGTGTTCTAGACTTCAGAAATCCACTTGAGATTGCATAATCAGGCTTTTTTCTATCAATGACCATTATGCCTTCTATTTAATCTCTTTGCAAAAGGTTGAAAATATTGTCCAGGGCACCAAAACACTTAGTATTATCTTCAACCAGCCTCTCTCCATAATTACTATTCACCTTGAGCTGAGAAAGGCTCATATAAGGGCAATATTTAAGTTTGAATACCCCTTCTATTTATCAAATATTGCATGACTCATCTAAAATTTGCCTATGCTTATAGGGATCAGGCTTGAGATAATTACAGTAGAAGTATGTCATAGGGTTCTAATGAGACCAAAACTAATCATCTAGGGTTAGATGGTTACAGATAGATATGAAAAAAGCCAGATAAGAGGCCTAATAATAGGAGAGTATTAAGTTTGAAGGCAATTTCTTGATGGTGTGGGACTGTATGACTCAGCAGATGGTAGTAACATTGATGATAGGTTGAATAGTAACATTAATTTTTAAATTTTGAAGGTGACCTTCTAAAGACTATAAAGTACTGTGGTCTCAATTCTACTGATGTCATTTTTTGAAAAACAACAACTCCCAGAATACCTGTAAAAAGATAAAGAGATAGCCAGAGTGATAGGATTTCAAGACTATGGCACGGCCTATATGGTCTCCAATCTTAATCCCCTTGAGTATCTTTGATGTTGTCTTCAAAAAATGCATATAGAGGAAGAACACCCCTTTAAAGAAATTTATAAGCAATGAGATAGAATTTAGAAGGTGTGGCAGACAATAATAGTCGGGGAGATTCCAAAACTACTCTCAAGAATGCCTAGAAGGATAGAGGTAGTGGGCATGGCAAATAAAGGCCATATCAAGTACTAATACACCTTGAATATCAAAAGCTCAAAAACTGTTGCAATAAGATCACCATCTTAAAATGGACATATCTCAGGCACCACTAATTCAAATTACATAATATAAGAATGTATGTTTAGCCAAGAGTGTATACCTTAATTTGTCCCACTATGACTAAGCAGAATTCCCACACACTCAGACACTACTCAGCACACAATTCAGATTAGTGAAACATTGCAACGGTTTTTGAGGTCACTGTATTCCCCAATTATTCTAGCCATAGTATACTTTCCTGTGTCATTTGAGATAAGATCTGAAGAATAGAAAAGCCAGATTTAAAGATATAGTAGATATTACTGATAATAAAGATCAAAATGAATTTTTTAAGGATGTTTGAATAGCTGTGTGGAATACATATCTCAGCATTATGTAATTTACATGATTAATCAGGGCCAAGACATAGTGGCCATTAGAAACTATAAAGTTCTCATGTTATTCACTAAATTATAGATAATAGCATAATACTCAAATAAGTGTCCCAATGACATGTTATTTTAGAATGGCTATATCTTAGTACCATGGTAACTAAATCATGTGATATAAGCATTGATAGAATGCCAAGAGTAAGTACTATCTTTCATTCTGCAAGTGTTTGGTCCTATTTGTTTTATGTATATCCCTCACAATCAATCCATTTGTCCAAAATGACCCAATATTGGGACACTTTTTTGAGCCACTGTATATAGTAGCAATGAGATATATCTAGACTACATAACCCCTATGCATATCAGTATGAATCTGTGCACTATAAACAGATTTTGTGTTGTGATGTCTGTGTCAGATGGTGTAAGAAAGATAAAAGGCATGGGGAAGATTACCTAGCTGGGATGTCCAGAAAGTAGACCTAAAGAGTTAGATTGAGTGCAAGTGTGTAATCAACCCAAGGGGGAACTAATTGGAGTACATCAAATATCAGGCATATATTTTGAGGGTCTTCTCCTCCATCACACAACCCTTCCACAGTCAGATCACTGATCTTCACAAAGCGATCCAACTTTGAGTTGCAAACCAAAGGTCTATTCACCTCACAGACTTTGCCCAATTTGAAGATCTCTGCACCATTCACCTCTCCTCATTTGAAGTGGGTCCACTTGCTGCAAATGGGCAATCAAAAGTCAAAGGCAATTGGTGTGGAGCAGAATCCAGTTGCTGTGACCTATGTCACAACTAAAATCAAGGAACCTGCCACCAGCAGCCCTTGCAATGCCTATATGCCCATGTCTATAACCAGCAAGGATATCAAGGGCCTCACCAACGTCCAGAATGCCTGAACTCTAAGTGGCTTAGCTCTGCACCACAGTTCAAAAGACACCTTGTGTGGGATCCCTGTGCCTCTGTTCATAGCCAGACAGTCACCTGGACCAAAATGGCTGACCCAGTTCCATCTGTTCCAATTAGAGAATTTCAGAACCATAATGCTCTACATACAATCAAATCTCATCCCCATCTCTTTGAGGTCTCAACTCTGATCAACATTAACCAGTTTGAGGCTTTGCTTGCAGACCATCCTAATCAGCCATTTGTATGCTTGGTCTGCTTGGGTTTATGAGAAGGCTTTTGGCCATATATGGATACCCATCCTGGAGAATGGCCTTTGATGTGGGACAATTCCCAATGCAAGTTGAAAGGCAATGAGGAGAGGGAGTTTGTCCAAGAGCAAATTACTAAGGAGGTTGAGCTAGGCCAGTTTTCAGAGTCCTTTGGACCTGACCTGCTTCCTGGGATGTATGTATAGCATGCCCATTCATGCCATTTCTAAACCTGGGGAGAAAAAGTTCTGCTTGGTTACTGATCACAGTGCTGGCACTTTCACCTTGAATAAATGATATCTTGTGATGACATTGCAGGTGTCACCCTCAACAACATTTAGGACCTAGGACATGCTCTAAGATTTCTACATGCTCAGAACCCCATAGTTGACCTCATTATCTGGAAAGCTGATGTAGCCTCAGCTTATCAGCTGGTTCCACTTTATCTGCTTTGGCAGGTCAAACAAATTGTGACCTTTGAGTCCAAGCAATATGTCAACAGGTGTAATGTGTTCAGTAATCATGCGTCCCAGTGTCTCTTCCATGCTATTATGTCACTAGTAATCTGGATTGTGGTCATCAAGTTCTTCCTTGCTCTTTTTTACATCTATGTTGATGATTCTTTTTTGGCACAAAGAAAGAGAGAAATGTTATTCTACCGCCGGTATCAGAAAGAGATGCCTTCCAACCTTGTCTGACTTCTGTGCCTATGGGGTGATCTAGGAATTCCACATGAAGAAAAGAAGCAGGTGTATGGTGACAAGTTGAACGTGATAGGCCTCCAGATTGATTCAAATCTGATGCATGTTTAAATGTTGCCAGATTCTAGAGCCCAGCTTGTAGGAGCTCTTTAGAGTTTTGCAATACATGGGACATGGTGCCCTTTAAGAGATTTCCAGTGCATTGCTGGCCATCTTTGATGGAAATAAAGTCTAGGGGTTATAGAACCCCTAAAGGACACCCAACAGAGCCCCACAGGCTCTAGATCAGACAGGATTTCCAGTTACAACACACCCTGTGAATGTCATACCATAATAGTCAAGTACTGACTATGCTTAGTCAGCTACTGACTACAATGATTGTTAATCATTGTAGGATTAGTGATCAGCATTATCAAATGCTATAAACCTCAGGGTCGTACAACATTTTCATTTTATCTCTAATGGTAATATTAAAGTCATATGACACTTCTTTATTCTCTATTTAGTGATTAGAGATTAGATCTCCTCTTTAACTCCAAGTATAAATACTCATCATGTAATTAGTGGAGATAAAATCTGAAGCAAGTG
>JBBPTN010000297.1:0-24083 GCA_038094075.1 Xerocomus spinulosus | reverse complement strand
CCCGACCTCGTCGGTGCCTCCGAGTAGCGCTCCCCCGAGCAGTGTTCCTCCAAGCAGTCTGCCGCCTTCCAGCGCTCCTCCTGTTAGCTCCCCTCCTACTAGCGTCCCTCCTACTAGTACATCCGCAACTGTGCCTCCGGTCAGCAAGACGTCTGCTACTACAGGCACCGCTACGCCCACATCAACCTCTGGCACTGTCAACTGCAACAATGTCCAAGGTTGGCAAGCTGATTTCGCCGTAAGTGTCTCCGCCCGTTCACCGATGTGGGCGCTCATCCTCTGTATAGTATGTCGCAGGCAATCAGGCGATTTTCAAGGGTCAGCTGTTCACGGCGCTGCAGTGGACGTACAACAATGCTCCGCCCCAACACCCTGACCAATGGTCGTTTGGTGGTGTCTGCACGCAGCCCATCAACAACAAGGTTAGCTGCGCTGGAGTGGCTGCTTGGCAGCAGAGTGTTGCGTATACCTCTGGCAACCAGGTCACGTTCAATGGCCATCTCTGGTCTGCGACTCAGTGGACGCAGTCGAACTCTCCCGGCGATACCTCGGGCATCTGGAAGGACCTGGGTGCTTGCATGTAGAAAAGGCACATCTTATCGTTTTTGATTACTGAGACATTTTACGGACCATCTGACTCGTGTATTCATTTTTCGGACCTGTGTAGAGACATGGACTCTTAGTAATGCATTCTTATATTCTTAAAAGTCAACTGGCTGATTGTCAAGACTCGAAAGGACCCCGGAACAAGTGTCTTATTGTTACACGAGTTCGATTCTTTTTGATCTTTCCCTTCTCTTCCGACCACCTTCGGGAACAAGGACCACCTTGGATGGGTTGGGAAGTGAAACGGGGTGCGCGGGGGCTCGTGTACTCGCCATTTTTGCTTGGCTGTGCTTAGAACGGTCCTGCTAAATAGAAAGGCGCAGTGCTAGCCCATCCGGCTTTGGCGGGTACTTTTTGGCGAGGACCAAACGCTGGACCGAGTATTTATTCGCTCGAGCTAACCGTGAAAGCCCCAGTTACCGATTTCTCTTTCAGCGCCTGGGACGTTGCGCCCCTCCAATATCTCTTTTGCCGTTAAAAGACCGGCAGACGCCTCTTTGCATAGCCAACTCAGCCTTACCAATCGTGAGTTCTATACCCAATGTCATGGCTCTGATCGGTGCTCATCTCAGTCTTGAACAGTATCAAACACTCTCCGATGGCCTCACAGACGCAGGGATGGCACCCGAACCCACAGCTCATGCAGCCACCACCACAGGTCCCACCGCAGGGATGGACCGGCAGCTGGCCACCAGGCGGAAACGTGGCTTTCCCACCAGGATATCCCGGTCCACCTCCGATGCCTGGCGGTGCCGTCGCCCACCCACGTTGGAACGCCGGATTCTGGCAGTACAACCCCCTTGCGAACGTGCAGAACCCACAGCAACCATGGGCACCCGGCGTAGGCTGGTTCCCGCCCAATTACAACCCGTACAAGCGTGTGCCGAAACCGCCCTCGCCGAGTTACTGGAACACAAAGTTGACGGACAATGGGCTCGGGCTCGAAGGGATGGTCAAGAGGTGCGTCGCGGGTTCTCGGGCTCGTGTTTTTTGGATGCAAGCTGGATTGCACGCTGATTATCAGCGTCGTGTCGTGTTTGTTTGCAGAAAGGACCCGTCAGAGTATGATGGCGAGGAACCACACACGCCCTGGTTATGGAGTCCGCCGAGTTTGCTCGAGAGTGGAGAGCGTGCGACGCCTACGCGCGATTTCAACCCTCGTAGGACTGGTTCGGTCGATTCGAGCGCACACCACGTCTCGACGCCGACGCGGGAGTATGGTCAGAGCAGTAGAGGGTCATCACAGGATAGTTTGATTGCCCAAGCACACAGCCAGACACCTGATAGGAAATCGGCCGCGCGGGGTGGCTACTTTTACAGTGCTCAAGATAACGCGGGCACACCTACTGGACCAGCGAGACACAGCTCAGATCCGACACCCAGTCAGAGCGCGGGTGGTCCCAACGGCCCGTCCAACACGAGTCAACGTTCGATCGGCCCATCTGACTCTTGGATCAGTAATCGGTCCCGCTCGCACCCTCCGGCAGCGAACGAGGTACCGCCATTTCCAGCGCCGACGCCGACCATCAGTCGATCGGCTTCTGCACAACAAGCCGCGCTCACGCAAGAACCCGAGACGTTCACGTCCAGGGGTGATCTGCAGCCAACGTTTTCATCCAGCATCATCCGCACGCCAACGCATTACCAACACACCCGTCGCAGCACGGACGAAGGGGTGCCTAGCCACCATTCGCGCTCACCGTCCTCTGGCAGCCATGTGTCAACACCCTCACGCGCAGCCGTTCACGAGACCGTGACGAGGCAGACCTCACTCCCCAACGTGTCCTCGTCCACGCGTGACGTGTTCAACGCCTTTTCAGAAGACCTCTCCAACTCGCTGAACGCGAGCGTGTCCTCGCGGACCTGGTCCTCGACCTCGCCCGCCGGCCAGCTCTCGCGCAGCCGCACCGAGCCCGTGGTCGCCAGTCTGACCACGATCCACGAGTCCTCGTCCGCGCTGTCGAGCGGCGAACTCTACCTCGCGCCCCTGCGCGATCCATCCAGCACGAACTCGTCAGAGTCTTCCCCAGACCCGTCCCCGCGACGACGGGACAGACGGGCGTCGCCCTACGGGAGCGGCCCCCAATCGCCCGAGCCCTCCCCCGTCTACCGCGACCGCCGGCCGTCGCCGTACGCGAACCGGCAGGTGGCGCTGAGCGTGAACACCAACACGCATGCGCGCGCGACGCATTCGCATTCGCATTCGCCGTCGCCGTCGCCCCATGGGCGTACGCAGTCGCCGTATGGCGTGTTTGGCCGCCGTGACAACCCGCTCCCGCCGCCCCCCGTGGAGCGCACGTACCCAGAGACGCGGTCGGCGCAGGAGCCGTCGCCGTCGCGTTACCACGCGCGCAAGGTGCGCGCGGGGTACTGGAATCGGAGGGGCGACCATCTCACGTCGAATGCGGGGTATGTGGTGTACGCCCCGCACGACCGGGCGTATCCAGAGGAACTCCGGGACTATCCGGGGGAGCGGGAGGGCTATCGGGACCAGTATGGGGCGTTTGTTGCTTGGCGGGAGGACCGGCCAGAGTTGCCTGCGTCGTTGCCGTATCATGGACGGCCACCTGCGCAGCCGTATGAGAGCGTACGTGTGTCTTTCTTTTTGGCCGACTGCGTCTGTGCTGACGTTCATCCTCTCAGTTTGTGGTGCACACCTATCCGCAGTGACTCGAGTTTGTTCTAGCATAATTGTATTTATTCCGGACTCTATCTATGTCATGAGACTATCTTGAGAGATCCAAAGGTAAAAGCACAAATGCATATAAGAATAACCTATAAGAGATACAAGAAGCAGTACATGCAAGAAGTCGGAAACGTACAACAGAAACGAGAACGAGAACGATGTGTCAGGAAAAAAAAAGACTGGTAAATGTCGCCCAAACGAAGAACGATGCAATCTCAAAGTCCAATCCCACCATGCTGATGGCGCATGTGATCGTAGATACCCTGGCCTCTGGGGAAGGTCGCCATACACTCCCAGCAAATGTGCGTCTGACAGCGCGTGCACGTCATGTGGTTGCACCCCTCGCTGCGCTCGATGGGTGCCTTGCAGCCCGGACAGCTCTTGACATCATGGTTCGCAGTCCACTCGTTGAAGAGCTTGTCCTCAGCAATGTCGCGCTCGTCACATGTCATACCGTCGTGGTACTCGATGTGACAAGCGGGACATATGCGGACAAGACACGAGGGGCATTGCAGGACCGAGTTCGGCGGTGCGGAGCGGTACACCTGCGTACAGTCCGGCGTGGGACAGTTGTGGAACTCGTCCGGTCGGCTGTGAACATACACCCAAAAGGCAGCCTCGATCACCGCGTTAAAGTCCGCTGCGGAGAGGAGCTTGCGCGACAATCCAAGAGGGATGCATTGTGTGCACGTGGCATCGTTCCCGAGGCATCTCAGAGGGAACATCTTGTTCTCCACCGCCGAGCCTAGATAGCCGGTGAGACAGGCACGACACCATTGGTGACCGCATGCAAGTGACACGGGGACGACCGCTTCACCGAAACAGACAGGGCAGACGGTGTCCGATGGGCGCGTCTCGTCGCTTTGTCGGCTCTGTGCGGCCTGAACAGCATCGCACGCCGTCCGGAATGCGAGGTCGTTCCCTCGGACGACAAGGACACGCTCCCCGAAATCTAAGATGCAGTTCTCGGCACCGAGGAGCTCTTGCAGGGTAGAGAGCTCAGCACTGCAGAACGTGCCCAAAAGCTTTCCGGATAGAGGGATCTTCCAGAACTGCAGGGCTTTGAGCTCCACGATCTTGCGCACAATGTCTTGACGGGCGCGATGCCTCATCACGATAGGCCCCCACAGCGACACCACGCGCCTGTTGGTTTGCACTTGTATCTCAACCCCAGGGTATTGCGTCTGTAGCTGAGCAATGTACGCTCGACCAGCAGGGGCGATGAGGAAGTTGTCCCACACCGGCTTCTTGTTCAGCGTCACAGTCTCGCCGTGTAGCAACTGTTCGAACTCGTACTTGAGACCGCTCAGCAGTTCGGGGTGTTCGCTAGACAGTCTGATGTATGCAGGCGCATCTTCATCATTTTCTTTGAATCGCTCTCGGATAGCAACGCTGGGACCGTATCTGCGCTGCCATGACCAACGTAGCCATCCAATGTCTTCGCGCATTCTCTTGTAGCTGCCCGAGGTCAACACGTGTGACAAGCTGACGACATGGCGGCAGGAAAGAGTCGCATGCCCTATAACCTTGGGGCGTCGGTGATCCATGTCTTCCTGTGCCGCACGCGCTTCAGCAGGGTTCGTGAAGCGAGCCCAAGCCTTCACCATTCCGTTTCCATAAGGAGGGGGAAGGACATCAAAGCTAGCGACTGTCCCATGCTCCTCCAGTCTGGAGCGGATAGTGCTGATCGCTCTGTCAAGGGAAAGGTAATTTGGGCGACCCAGCATGACCGTATTTGACTTGGCAAACTTGCGTAGACTCTCCTCTGTGACGCTCGCAGGGAGTTGCTTGAAGATGACATTGTATGCGCCAACACAGGGTAGACCTTCGTACATTTGGGCAGAGACCACCAGATCGTCCAACGGGGAGCCATTCAGAGTGTCAATGGCCACCCTTGCCTCCTTCAGCGTTTCATAGCCGACGTACCCAGCTCGGAATGGACACTCCCATACAAGTTGAACGTCCGTGTCTGTCAGCACTGTACCACCACCGATCGAATTGTTGATCGCCAACTTGGCACTGATTGTCCTTTTGGCGAATTCGCTCCCGTTGAGGTCTGTCACGGCCTTCATCGCATCCTCAGCAGAAGCGAATTGCACCTTGGCGGTCACCGATTTCCCCGATGGCTCGTGGACGTTGATGTTATCCACTTTGTATGGGGCAAGGAGTTTTTGCAGAGCAGCAGAAGTGACGGTGCTGGGGAGATTTGCTATATGGACCCATCGGCTTTCGAAACCTGTCACGACGTCTCGGACCTCGAAGCCTCTGTCAAACCGAACTTTGATGTGATCCGCTATGGTAGTGGCGTAAAAGGGCTCAGATCTGGGCGGCGGCTCAGCATTCAGGCTCTGTGGGTCGTGTGTTCGAGGCGCCAGATTAATCCCTTGGTCGCGAGGGCCAACAAGCTGTCTACTGATACCCGGCGGTGGTGGGGCCGAGTGCGACTGCGCTGGTTGCCGTGCTTCATTTGCAGGCTAATGGGATTACTCAAAATGCAGTTCAATTCGTTTCGAAGCTGGCTTACCTGATTCGACCGTGGTGGGTGGTGAAATCGGCACGGAGTATTATAACAAGGAAAACCATTCATCCAATTCCGACAGATATCAGGTAGTTGGCGAAGTTCGGGAGTCTTGTTCGAAATGTTGGAATCGACAGTCTATGGCAGTCGTGTGAGAACCATGAGCCGAGGTTAGATAGGAGACGTACAGTGAACGAGGTATCACTACTGAAAACAATGGAAGATCCGCCCGATAAATCCTCTGACAACGACGTAACGGTCGTTGCTGGCGAAGACGGTGCCCGCGGGACATCTTTGCTCGTGGGCAATTTGACAGGATTGGAAGTAGCTCCCGATGGAGGTGGGGAAATTATCCGACGTGTATCCATGGGAGCATTGTAGCGCTCAAAATTATAGGAGTCTACTTCTTGGACGAATTGGGCTCTCTGCTCAAACGCTCAACAACAGCCAGCAGCCAGCAGAATACTACTCACTGTCATACCACGAGATATACCACCGAATCGTGGTGGTAAACCGGGCGGAAGGGGTACACGCACTTTAAGTTCTTCCAACGGACCCATCAGGTCGCTTGTGTTGCGTTGGATATGTCTTGCCGAAGCAGGCGGCGGTAGTTTCACCACGTATCTGATGTAAGGGCGTATCGGATTGCCGACGTTTGTGGGAGGGCACGAGATAGCTCCTGGAGCGGGAGCAGGTCGTTGAGCCTGTCCCGACAAACCAGTAGAACGGGGGAGGTTTATTTTGGGTATTGGAGGAGGAACGGTGGGATCGTTTGCAATCACCGGAGTACGCGAGACAACCACTGGACTGCAAGGGGTTTGTTTTGCAGGCGGAGGCTGTATGCTCGTTTTTAAGTTCTCGGGTGGAACTTTTGGTTTGATTTGGCTTGCTGGTGGGCAAGAAACAACGTGTGGGATTGGGTGTGGTTGTTGGCAAACAATGGTTTGCTGTGTGGGCGTCGATGACAAAATCTGAGTCATATCAGCATCCGGTGCTCAAAGTAGAAAAGTAGTACATTATCTCCTGGTGCTGTATTTTGATTAGATTGCAGTATTGGTACAGGTTGAGTGTGTTTAACTGTTGGGGTACACGTATTGATAGGCTGGTAAAAGTGAGAAATAAGTCTTGTGCAACCGAACACACTCACTTGACACGGTGGGGGTATTGTGGTAGCGGGGTTCATCTTGAGCGCCCTTAGTCCCTCCCTCAGTAATGCATTCGCAGTTTCGGGACACAATGGATCGACAGTGGGACAGGGGTTGATAGGTCCGGGGCAGGGTCTGACGTGACTCGTCAAGGCGCTCCACAACGCCTCAAAAAGAATCTCACCTAGGCATTGGGTTACAGTACCCTTTTGTTATTTCTGGGCCGAGTGGTTTCGATTGGAATCGAGGTGGTAATGGACTGTTTTGTGGACAGTCTTGTCTTTGTACCTGATATTGATACCATATATGAGTCACTTGACGATTTTCCGCACTGTTCGTACCACAGGTCTGCCATTTTGACGATGTGCGGGTCCGTATGGTTGCTGTGGAGGGCAAGAGTCCACGTTTCGATGAGTCTTTGTCGACACGAGGCCAGGTTGTCGCGGATGGCCCTTTGTCAAGGTCCGCTGTTGTGTCCGGTCAGTGAGTTGTAGGTGGTCAAGAATGCTGAATTGGTTGATAATTCTTCCTCCACAGGCCATTGATGGATGTAAAAAGACAATGTGGTGACGGTCGAGGGCGCTGTTGGCAGTGATAAGAGAAGGACACGCAACGCCTTTGCCATCCAACAGCAAACAGCCGCGTAAACAACCGTCAAGCAGACGCTTCGAGAAGCAGCGAACCCACAGGATCGTCCATTTCAATCACTCATACAATGGAAACCGTACAAGAAACCGCACAACGATGTACACTGATCGACCCAATGGCAGACAGCAAAGTTTGATGCAGAACACGAGAACACGACCCCACTGCGGTGTAGCGAACGGAGACACCAACTCGGGTACTTTAGAGCCTGCCAGGCGGGTTTAGGGTTCAGTCTTCTGCAAACTAGGAAGGTACAAAGGAGTGGCCTATCACGGCCACCTCACTTCTCCGCTCGGGCGACAAAGCCAGTCTGGAATCCGCGAATATCGGGGACGAAACGTTCGTTTGGAAAGCCTCATCGGTTGATTGGCGTGTGGTTTGATGGCCGTCTCCACAGAAGCATCCCATGTCTGCAAACGTACCCCTCTGGTATCAAGCGCTGGTCGCGGTTTGAACGGTGGCCACCACCTGGCGTGCACGAGGACGAAGGCACTCTGGGGAAAATATTAGGTTAAGCATACTCGGCTGTAGTCTCTGTTACCAAAAGCAACGAAACTAAAAAACGCGTGCCATGCCATATCGTGTCGATGATACGGAAAACGAGGCGCAGCGAATGAGAATGGACTCCAGAGTCCAGCAAGGACATCCCTGTGTCACAAAACGAGATCGATGCGCAACACCAGAGAACATAACAAGACGAACCAGGCAAAAGCTGAACGACCGAGACCAGTACAGCCTTGATCCATTCCGAATCGCGTGGTCGATTGAGACTTTCCTGGACCGCAAATGATGTCCGGTTAATCGACGAGATCTCCGCATGCGTTGTTTGAGTGAGTAACTGAACGGTTGCCATGAGTCGATCCATCGAAACCACAGTATCCCCGTGGATATCTTGAGCGGTTTTTGCCTGCAAAAGGGACGTTTCAAGCATCCTCGATGACCCCTCCACGACGCTCACGAGCTGTTCGAGAGACTGGAGAATCCAAACGTCACACTATACGACAGGTAGAAAGTAAAACTTGGTCTGACGTTTTGCATTGCAAAAAGTCCACCCTCCAACAAATTCAGTCGACGCTCTAGATGCGCCTGGGGATCCTGTCAAGTTACCGGGATAGCGTGAAGAGTGGTTACGCACAGCAACGTCTATGTTTCGAAGACTTTCATCTTTTATCAGCGCAAGTCCCGCGCTTAATTCAAACGCGATGGATGATTGTATGGTAGGAAGAAATCCGAGGAGATTATCGGTGTGCTGAAGGGATTACAATCCATGGGCAACATCCGCTGCGCTGTAAAAGATTATCAAGACATACCTCACGTTCCACCCTGTCAAGCATGCTAGAAAACTTTGCATAGTCAGTCTCACTCAAATGTCAGAAATAATCTTCAAGCTCTCATACTCTGGTCATAATCTCTCCATGATTGATGCGATCTCGATCCTCAATCTTTTGGATTGCTTCCTGCACTTCCATGAGAAGCTGGAAGAAGTTAATATCCAGGCTGGAACATATCCGTTCCAGTGCTTACGAATTGGGAGTTGTTAAGCATGGTGATAGTTAGCATTTCCGACGACTCTCTCACTCCACTGGAAGCAATGCGTAATGCTTCTAGCAAGTCACGCATGTCCTGGGTTGAATTGTCACCGAAACTGATAGCAAACGTTTCGGTCTGCAAGGATGTAGGTCAATTCGCACCTCGGCCGTTTTTCCCCATAACTCCTGATTCGTCCTTGACATTTTCTCTCGTTCTGTTAAAAATCGTACGAGCGTGACTTTCTCTTTGGTGATATTTCTATAAATATCCTTTGCGGTATCTGTAGATTAATTTGTGAAGCAACGGTAATAACGGAGTCTGTGATGTGTTACCGATATCTATCCACCTTCTGAATGTGAAGCAAAGCTGGGCTGGCGGCGACCATCAGACCATTTACTTCGTGAGCGCTCCGTCGCCACGTACGAATTTCACGGAGGTAGCCAGAATAACTCGACCAAAACTGAGCACTCCGCGAGAGTGCACTATTGCATAGTAACGTCAACGCAGCTTCCGTGGACCAAGGATGTGCCTACTCGACACATCTGGCTTGCTGCGGAGGCGCTGGTGGAGTGCGTTTATTTCCAAATTTTGCATATGCGGCGCACTCCATGGGTGGCAGATAATGTCTTGCGGTTGCGAGTTCACACATTGTCATGCCAATGGCAGCTTGTATGCGCGATTAGACGGTACCTAGGCGATGGATAAGAGACTACCTTGGATACGTTCTTGTTCGTCCATGCGTGATTCCTCACAGTGGGCCTTTACCATGGCTATGGCATCCTGGAAGCAATCCGGCTTCTGTTGATAAGACTGAAGGGCATCTTCGGACGGTGTGAGACAAGTGGTCAAGCCAAGTGTTTCGGAATACCTTTGCTCGTAAAGAGGGCATCTATCCCCGTCTGTGAGAGTTCGGCTTTGCATTGTTATTCGAGTCTGCAGACGGATAATGAAATGGAAAGTTACCGTCAAAAGGGTTTTGGATGATGTCTTTTTCAAGCTGTATTCTAGAATCTGGCGGTGTTTGATGGGTCCATGTCCATGCCACGGAGTGACTGATGTGGATGGCAGCGGACAGGATTGGCATGTACTTCATCATGCCGATGTCGGACTAGAACGAAAGCTCACCGCGGCGTGTGCCAGCTACTACTTAATGGGTAGTGGTAAAAAAAAGGGTACTAGTACGCGCCACTAATTTAGAGTTCAGCGTGGCCTACACGCGTCCTCAGTGACAGAGAATGCCAGTAGTACAAAGGATCGGATATGAGCGAACAACAACAGCGGGTGGCGGTTCCGAAATGAAATGGGCCAGGCAGGACAAGGCTTGCCTTCTTGAACATCTAATCAGGCTTTTCGGGTTCCACGGCTGCGCACTGGGCGACAGCGCTTTATCGCAAGGACAATCGAATAGCCAGTAGCCGTTTCACTGGCTCGTCGCCAGCGAGTGTTGGCTGCAATCTTGTATCACTGCCTTGCCAGCAATGTTTACACAGGTCTCAGAGGCATCAATCAACCACACAGCAAGCACTGGTGGCAACTCCCGGAAGTCTCGGGAAATGGCATGTAAGAAAAAGGTATGTTCGGTACTTGTTGTATGTCATGGTACCTGTCCTTTACGCCTAATTCGCAACATGCGATCCACGTGCTGCGGGAAGGGGCCAATAAAATTGTCCCCTGCTCAATGACAGTTACCGATTCAGGGCCAGCGCGCTCGCTTGGTTTCCTATCCAACGGTCGGCTCTTGCCTCTGTCACTCGACTAACATGTCATTGTCACATGGTGGAAATTTAGAACACCACTTGCCAGCGAGCGTGGATGAAACCACCAAGTTGTTTACGTTCAGATGTGCTGACGCGGACGACGCTCGTGTCGATGCATCGTATCTTCGCAGTGGGCGTAAGGGGAAAATCTACTTCTGGCTTCCTGGGGAATTCGCACAATCATGCACGGACCCGGAACATGAAACGAAACGCAGTGCCTCGGAACAGGTTTTCCCCCCTCTTCCCCCCTCCTCTGTCTCCGATGCCGCACCGGAAATGAATACATGTCTGTCCTTTGTGTAGATATCCTGCTGCCATTGTAACCACATCTTCGCAAGGTCAGTGAGTCGTCGTGACAATTCTACCCGAGATGTCTATGTGTGCGGATAGACACTTCTCACAGTTCTGGGTCCATGTTCTCATTCCTAGAACATTGCATGTGATGCGTCACTGGCCTCATCTGTAACAGATCAAATGATCTACATGGAACAAGCAAGTACAAGGGATTTTTTACTAGTTCAAACATAGGATCCGAATGTGTCGAAAAGGTAGCTAATCCTGACATAAACAATGACCATAGGCACCTCTGCCATAGGCGATCGGCGAACCGCGCTCCGAAATCTCCGACATCTTGGACGTGCAAGTCTCTCCACGTAACAAACACTACCTACGGGTCACTGAATTTGGCGATTCTTTGAAACACCTGTGGATCCACCCCAACTTGGCAATGCGGAAGATCAACGATTTTTTCTTGCGCAGAGATAAGATTGCGCGCACTCTGTTTACTTGCGACTCGCAGTCACACATCAACCCCAGGGTACAGCCAGTCGTAGCGTGATTCACGGGAGACGACCAGCCACGGCACCGCTGTACCAAATGGCTGCGCCTCAGAGACCGCTGTCTTGGCCTAAAGTCCCTTATCTCCGAAGTTCATTTGCAACCAACAGTCGTGCTTCGCAGGTTGCCTCACTCCTAATCACCCACTATCTTTCATAAACTGGCGACAGTCTGTCTGCCAAGCCGGGAGTGATGCCGAGTCTGACCAACGCTCCATCTCGCCCGGACCCGACCGCATAGTCGTCCTCGATCAACGAGCCGTTGCTTGGCATCTCAAGCCTGGCCAACTGTGCGTCAGAACACACGTTTCACATTCAAACCGCTCCATCACGTACGTTGCACCCGTTGCTTCCGTCCTCTAACAAATGGCGACGATTGGACGCGCCTAGGAAACGGGCCAAGTCCTCGCCCTGCGGCCCCGATATCAGCACTGCGATGAAACTTTCGCGGGTGTAACGCGTCTCCGTTCGGAGGCCTTCCGAGTTGTACCGCGCAGGACGTGTCGCGTGGCCCAGTTTCTTCGGCTGACATGTCTCTCTCTGTCTCTTTTTTTTTTCTACTTCTTGAAACAGGGCAGCGGGCGTACGGGGATCTGAGTGCGTGTGCTCGACATTCAAACCCAGTCGATCTCGGGCGTTTGCGTCTGGATTGACTTTGGCATTGGAAGATCGGTCATGGCTTGTTCGATGAGTGCGCAGGCTTGCATGGAAACGTGTCAAATGTATTGTCTTCAAACAGGACCTGACGGAGACGATCATGGGTGGATTGCACCACGTGCTACGAGCATACATATCAAATTGAATATACCCCTTATTCTAATGGTACGAGTTACTGATTGTAATGGCAGGTATTACGAGGTAGAATAGATGATGCTAGCGGTAATACATGGAAGGGGGGGAAGGGGGTGGTCATTAAGCTCGCTGTCCGTGATAGGTACGTAAATTGTCTGTGTTGTGCACTAGTTATGTCAGAGCATTAGGGGGTGTCCAAAAGACAAGAAAAAGAAGAAAAAATAAATGGGAATTAACGGCGGTCTTCATTTCGAGCTTTGCGAACGCTGAGCGCGCCGGCAGCTAGTTTCTGCTCCCAAAGCATGTGGCCCTCTCCCTCGATCCACTCGCCCGTGACGGGGTCTCTTTCAAAGTCTCCATCCCGGTAACCGTAGCGCTGCTGTAATAAGCGGAGGAGGGGATTGCGCAACGCGGGGTCCATGCGAACGGTTTCGCCCGGGTGATAGCTGCCTACGCCATGACGAGACAGACTCTCTTCAAACAACGCTTCTTCGTAGGTACAGCCGCAGTTAAGACAGCCAGGGGGTGCCATACGAGGAGGGTACGCGCGACGTTCGCGACGAGAGTCGTGCCATGAACACAAGGCATTCCCCGCACGGTTCAAGGAACAAAAGAGGCGTATACGGGCGTCCGTGCGCGCTTTCCAAGACATGTGGATGGACGGCGGGAGTGGTGCATTTGGGAGTGGGAGAGAGGCGAGCGCAGCGTTCTTGGAGTGACTCATCGTCGATTCGGTGGGGCTCCCGCGAGCGAGTTCGCTCTCGAGTTCTTTGATGCGGAGGCGACTGTGTTCGTTGACGAGCTCGAGCTCTCGTACCTTTTTCCGCAGAATTTTAATTTCTTCCTCCATGGAGTCTTGGGAGGGAGAAGATGAGTGGTGGATATAAGGTCTCGGACTCGAGCCTTGGACGAGGGAGTGTGGATATGCGAGATCTGATTGCGCCGACGTCTGCCGCTGATGCATCGACGGCGCGCGGTAAGGATGGAAGGAGTGATGCGGAGTGGGGTTCCTGAGTTGGGGTGGGATGTCAAGTTCACCGACGGCGCCAGATAGGCTGGAGGTGGCGCTCATGCTGGAGAGATAGCCACCTGAAAGGGCATAAGGGGAATGCATGGGGCGATGTTCGTCCATTTCTTCGGGTCGGGGATCCATATCTATATGACAATTTGTATGGGGTACCATTGCGAGGCCCATCACTGCGTTGATGTGCATCAACTCAGCGACGGGCTTGTGCACAGCCTGGATAGCCGAGACACGAGGCGCCATAGATCATACACGTCACACTGGCGTTTCGGGATCATAACGTTACATGACTTGTCGTTGCCGGGAATCGCGGAGGACGCCGCGATTCGGGCTGATCAGACGGCGTTCAAATAGATCAGTGACGATCGACTAGTTACGTACCATAATTATCGCAGGACTTGTTTCCGTGGCAATGCCACATCTATGAGCCCATGACCACCAAAATCGCGGTCATGTTTGGACTGGTGGTTAAACGATTATCCCTGGAAAGCTATCGGGGGGTATCGTGGACCCCAAGGGCACCTCGCGAGGGTATCCACACCCAGAGAAAGTCCAATTCTATAGATGGGTAGCAGGAACAGGAACTCTGGGGGATGGAACTGCCTCGAGGATGTCGTGCATTAGTGAAACATGGGTAACCAACCAAAAAGGTACACTTCTCGAAGACCGCGGAGAAGTAGACAGACGAAGTTCCCCCAAATGTTTGCCATCATCGCTCAGAGTTGCTATACAGGTGGACATCTCTCCAGTCCTTGCCTTTTGGAAGCGAGCTGTTCCACGAGGAGTAATCCTGCGCCCAGTCGTTCGGGAAAGGAGGGACAAACCTTGGCCCTTCGGGTATCTCAATTTCACCTGTCTTCGGGTCTATTTTGACATATCTAGTGATCTCTATAGCAGGTCGATTGGGACATCTGGTGCCATAAGGTTCAGACCCTGCATTCAAGAGGCAAATGCCAACCAACATTCGAAATATACGCGAGAGAGGAAAGCAATGGGTACGCATTTCTCCAGCTGGACCCTTTTCAAGTTCGCACGTGTATTGCACTGGCCAAACCGGTGAGTTGCGTGTCCTCCCTTGGCTTTTCCAGGTGCGTACCAATCTCGAATAGCTGGCATTTATGGCGTTGTTCTGAACGATGCGCTTGGGATTTCGAGGACATAAATCTGATGACCGACTCTCCAGCGTGTCTCCTTGATGGGCCGCAGCGGACAGCAACTGTGATGTTCCCACGGTGAACACGTGCGATGCGAAATAAAAAGTGGCGACGGGTCTCAGACGCTTTCTTCCCTTGTCCCTACCACATCAAAAATGGTCTACAAAGTCGCAGGTGATGAGCAGATTCGATTCGTGTTGGATTGTGGGCGACTCACACGAAGGACTGAATAGACATTTCTCTGGCCGCCTTTGGGCGCAAGGAAATCGAACTTGCAGAAGTGAGTCTTGATCGGGCCTAATCATCGCCTTGTGGAACAGTTTTTTTATATGCCCTTGTAGCGCGAAATGCCAGGACTGATGTATATGCGGGCCAAGGTGATATCTGGCGAGCGATCCGTATCGTTCAATATCGTTGAAGGACGTTTTTGTAGTATGGTGCTTCCAAGCCATTGACTGGTGCGCGTATCGCAGGCTGCCTTCACATGTATGGCCAAATCTTCCTAGTTTTCCCGCGTTTTAATCCTTTGTTTTAGGACGATTCAGACGGCCGTCTTGATTGAGACACTCACCGCGTTGGGTGCCGAGGTTACTTGGTCCTCTTGCGTGAGTATTTCCACCGTACAATGTTTTTTGCTCTTATCGTTGTGTGTAGAATATCTTTTCCACTCAGGACCATGCCGCGGCTGCGTAAGTGTATAGCTCAATTCACCTCTAGTGTCTAACCAGGTATCTGCAGCATTGCTGCCACAGGTGTTCCCGTGTTTGCCTGGAAGGGTGAATCGGACGAAGAGTACACATGGTGCATTGAACAGACTCTTGCCGCTTTCCCTGGCGGCAAGAGTTTGAACATGATCTTGGATGATGGTGGTGATCTCACCACCCTTGTCCACGAAAAATATCCTCAGTACTTGAAGGGTAAGTGCTATGCGATCTCTTGCAGTCGATTCTGATGGACCATTCAGATATCCGTGGTCTGTCTGAGGAGACTACCACCGGCGTCCATCACCTTTACAAGGCGTTCCGTGAAGGTAGACTCAAGGTGCCTGCTATCAATGTGAACGATTCCGTCACAAAGTCCAAGTTTGACAACTATTATGGATGTCGTGAATCTCTTGTGGATGGTATCAAGCGTGCTACGGATGTCATGCTTGCTGGAAAAGTGGCTGTCGTTGCTGGTTTTGGTGACGTTGGCAAGGGTGTAGGTATTCCTCACTTGTTGGTTGTCGGTGTTTCTGATTGGTCGTTGCAGTGTGCCGAGTCTCTCCGTTCCTACGGTGCTCGTGTATTGATCACGGAAATCGACCCCATCAATGCCCTGCAGGCTGCCATGGCTGGTTATGAAGTCACCACGATGGAGGATGCTGCTCCCCGTGCAAACATTTTCGTGACCACTACCGGTAACCGTGACATCATTACCTCGAAGCACTTTTTGGCCATGCCCGAGGATGCCATCGTCAGCAAGTGTGTGGTCATGTACTGTTGGTATGCCATATTGCTGATGTTGTCTTAGCATCGGTCACTTTGATGTCGAGATCGATGTGGCATGGATCAAGGCCAATGCCAAGGAGGCTGTCAACATCAAGCCCCAGGTTGACCGATTCCTACTTTCCTCTGGCCGTCATGTCATTCTTCTTGCCGAGGGTCGTCTCGTCAACTTGGGGTATGTGAATGGCAGTGGTCGAGTGTCTATGCTGACGACATGGACAGTTGTGCGACTGGACACCCATCGTTTGTGATGTCCTGTTCGTTCACCAACCAAGTCTTGGCTCAGATTGCATTGTGGACGAATCCCGGCAAGTTTGCTGTTGGTGTGCACATCTTGCCCAAGGAGTTGGACGAGGAGGTTGCGCGTGCTCACCTTGAACAGCTGAACGTGAAGTTGACGGCCCTGACGGCCGAGCAATCCAAGTACCTTGACATTCCTGTCCAGGGACCCTACAAGGCTTTGCATTACAGGTGAGATGGTGTTGGATGTATGGATGCGATGCTGACGAGTTGTCCAGGTACTGAACGAATATGAACTGCATGATGGCCTCAACGTGCCCTCGCTGATATGAGGAACGGGACCTTGAACGTCCTATAGGGTTTGGATGTATTGTATCGGTCTTGTACGCTCCTGTGTGAGGCAAATAGGCTGGCACGTCGGGCCTCAACGTGCCCAGTAGTCGTATAGTGGAATGATAAGCATGATTAGCTAATATGAATGAGGGTGACGCGGAGTGCGACAGTGACAGACGCTGTTTCCGAATGGTCTCGTCCGCGCGCAATCCAAACGAGTCCTACGCCCAGCGAGCCAAAAGGGCGACCTCATCGACCTCGACGACGACGACGACGAGAACAAGAAAAGACAGGAACGATGAGCAGCGATCACCCGACCTTTCCTCACAGCTCGCCATCCTCGACCAGCAGGACGAACACGATCCGTTTGTCGTCCGCGTACCACCACATCTCTCCCGCCAGTCCTCGTCCAGCAACACCACAGACCACTCCGGATGGCCACAGCTGCCCAGCGCTGACCGGGACCGACAACCCGCCCTCACACCCGCCCTGTCCCCCGCACCGTCGCGGCAGAGTACGTGTTTGCAAGTGTTTTGACCTACCTCTCCCTCAGTCATCCTCTGCCATAGATAGCACCGCTTCTTTTCGGCACCATGCGTACTCCTCATCAGGTTCTGTGCGCTTGTCCGTACAAAGCTCTCTATCTCAGCACTCCCATTCTGCCTCTCACTCTGCAGCACAGAGCAGGTCTGGCAGCTCTGCATCGAGCCCACGTTTGCAGATCCGTGGCCGCACGTTGCCTCAGGAAGACATCTTGCCCGATCTCAGATTAGACCCACACCGGAGATCGTCACATCAACGTTCAAGTCCTGCATTGCCTGATCCTCCAAATCACACATCTTCATTCCACACAGACCCACCACCCTCAGATCCCGTTTACTATCCACCACCACCACCACCACAAGACATGCCCCGCTACACACATTTCATTCCGCAGTACCTCACACAACAATTCTCGCCTACCCACATCCCCGGTCACTCTTCGCCTCCGTACATTCCTCACCATTCCGGACAGGGGACGCCACCCTACCCCCACTACCCACCCTTTCCTGCCTACATGTACGGTCATCCACCGCCATTTTGGAGAGACCTTGCCCCTCCACATTCACACAATCATTTCCAAAATCAGACCCTTATTTCATCCAATTATATCACTGCTTCCGAGCATCCTGTCCCACATACTACGGAGCTCGGCTCCATGTCGCCCGTCATCACGGTAGAACCACCTGCTTCGAAAGGCACGGCCCAACGTCAGAACGGTTGGCAGCCAAAGTCGTCTAAAAACGTCGTGTTCGGCACTATTGACCTTGCCGACTTCCAGGCCGAGCCAGTCGTGACAGAACAGCGTTCGGACCCGACTGTCGAGCACGCAATAGAGCAGTTTGCCGTCTTTTCCATCGGCGTGGACCCAGACGAACATGGACCCTCAAGGCTCGGGAGTCGCAAGTCCTCTGCGCGTTCACTGTCCCGGTCTCTCTCTCAACCCATTCCAAACGGTGGCGAAAAAGAGGCCAACGTCCCACCTTTGCCGTCGCGACAGCTCAATGGGATCAAGCATCCGATCAAGTGGGAATTTGGTACGACCCAGAGCGAGGATCTCGATGACGCGCCTCCATCTCCACCATCTCCACCATCGTGCCCTTCATCCAACGAAATGGGCAAATCCGATTCTGAAAAGGTCGAGGATCAACCCGATCTGGTCAACGTGCCACCCGTGCATGACACTGCACAAGCCGATCGCTCGATGGACAGGTCAGAGACAGGGTCCCATGCGAGTGATGTGTGGGTAGTCAAGGATTACGGGTATGGATTTGGTGACCCGAGTGGGCCCGCGGACGCACCTAATGGCACTCGTTGGGGAACCCGAGAACGCGACAAGGAGCGTGCTCGGGATCAGCATCGTGACAGGGGTTGGTTGCCTGCCCGACAGTCTGGCTGGCGTCACGAAAACGGTCAGGAGGAAAGCTGGGAACAACAGGGCCTTAACGAGACACCAAGACACAATCGCCCACGACGGGGTTCTTTTCAGGGATATGGAGGGCACGAACGAGGTGGATTTCCCGGAAGGCGAGGGCGAGGTTTTGGAGGACGCTTTCATGGCGGACGTGGAAGGGGCTTTTTCCATCATCGACCTGGGTCCTATTCATTTGCACCACATCCGCTGCCATCACTACCATTCGAGGTCGTTCAACCTACGATCGACATGGTCAATGGGTATGGTCCATCGTATGCACCGGAACTGGAATCCTACGAGGCCTTATCCCCTGTGCACCCGCACATGCCATTTACAACGACTGCTTATTCTCTAGAGGCAATGCAAAATTGTTTGCTGGGACAACTTGAATATTATTTGAGCCGTGAAAACATGATCCAAGATTATTTCCTCCGGCAGAGGGTACGTTTTGATTCGTCCACTGTTTCTTCTTTGACATTTGCGCGTTGCAGATGGACCACGAGGGCTGGATCCCTATCTCATTATTGGCGTCGTTTAAGCGGGTGAAACAACTGCACATGGATGCAGACGTTGTCAGGGAGGTGCTGAGTCGGTCGAGGCTGGTCGAGACGAGCGGTGATTGGGTCAGGATGGGAGGTGGACAGTGGAAGTCGTTTGTGCTCCCGGACGCGCCGAGGAGCATGGTGTCAGGCTTCGATCGCGCTCAAGACAAGAGCCCTGGACCAGGCGTCTATCAGGACGGTGTGTACGGCGAGATCGATGGCGAACATGGGGAGACCGAAGGTGACTGCGAGGGAGATGACTGCGAGGGAGATGACGAAGACGACGATGTTGAATTTGTGATTGGGGAGGAGGCAGAAGGATCGTGGATGTCTGTAACAGAACGCAAGCAGTAACAACACCAACATTTTCTTTCTCTCTGGTCGACAAAAACGCAACGCGTACAACTCGCATTGGTCAAAAATGTACAACACAAGGCGTTCCACATTTTTCGTTTGTATATACCCTTCGCCGCTCGTCGCTGTCCCAATCTCTCACTTGCTTTCCATCACACAAAATTTTGGCTCTCACACACGCACACTCGTATACATGCATGTACAACTCTGAACTATTTTTTTTTCTCCAATCGTTTCGACGGTATATTCGCTCGAGTACCTGGCGAGATCGTCGTGTTTCCGATCCAACATCAGATCCTCTGGTCTGTCTGGGAGTCACATGTACAAGGGTCAGTACTACGTCCGTGGGGGTGATGATGGTCGCAGATGCGATCTACAGGGCCTGTCCCCACATAGACGCGTCGATGCCGGATGGAACGCAGTGAGATCGGGGATTGAGACAGACGCGCACATGCAAGCATGTCGAGAACGCGTGTACAGGGTCGTCGCCGAAGGGCGTTGGCGTCGTACACGCGCGCGAGGAATGCCCTTGATCGACGTGCTTGTCTTTGTACCACGACGACGCTGTGGGTGAGCGCGCCAATCTACTGACCGTCGGCCTCTCTCTCTACTAGGGCCAAGCTAGTGACACAGCCTGGTGAGCTGGGGATCGGAACAGCCTGCCGGATCATGTACAGGCGATGCTGAGCGCGCAAACCTTGCCCAAACTTGCAAATGGGCGCCCATTCTTTGAACACCCTCAGACACATTCTACAGCGCAACCGTATCATGATGGCGCCGAAATCATTGGGTGAGCACATCTATCTACTGTTGTTGATCGCAATGTTTTACAGGGCTGCACTGTTCTGTGCAGTCGCCTTGGTAAACTAAATGGGCTCTATAAGCGGCAAACCAACGTTATCGTCACCCCTGCATTGCACTTTCTCTCTCTCATTTTTTCGTGATGGGCAACGACCAGCGCAGCGTGTTGACAAGAACAAACGAGAGTGCGATGAAGGAGACCGATATCGACTTGGTGGCTTATTACGAACAAGCTGCAGGGCGACTCGTTGTCGATCCGCAGTACGTGTACGCACATTGAACAAAAAAGACACGGCGTTCAAACGGTACCAGACAGGCGCAGGTCGAGTTTGGAGAATCCATCGCTGCTCGGCTCAAGCTCTCCAAGGATGGCACGATGATTCTCTGGCCTCAACCAGAGGACGATCCTGGCGACCCGCAAAACGTACGTACATGATGTGGTCGATAGGCACTCTTTATTCTGACCGTTGTGTAGTGGAGTGATCGGCGCAAGGCGTTGCATTTGCTCATCATCACCATGGCTGCGTTTGTGCCCGACTTTGACTCGGCCATCGGTGCGTTATCATCCCTGGTTGCTTACCGCCGTGTTCGACGGGTGGGGACGGCTCTATGATAGGTATCGCGGCTATTTTCGGGCTAGCACAGCAGTATGGGACGACGACCGGGGTCATTAACAATCTGACTTCCAAGTGAGTCCCACGTGAGAAACAGACACATCGGTCGCTGACGGTGGGATACAGTTGGAGCATCTTTCTTCTCGGTAATGACAAACCGTGGTATATCGTGGTGTTTCTGACGCATTCGCCAAGGATGGGGCGGTATCTTTTATGTGATGTTGATGAGACGTTATGGACGGTTGCCCGTCTTGTTCTGGACGCAGCTGTTGTCTCTTGGATTTTTGATCGGTGCGACGTTTGCCCCTAATTTGCCGACATTTGCTGGTACGTGGCGTCTTGTATCGTTTTGAATGATGTGGCGATGAACGCTCGGGTAGCGATGCGCTGCCTCACTGCATTCTTTGGGTATGTTGTATGTGCTCATTGGTCAAACGATGCGCTGAACGTGTTTCCAGAACGTGTCCCCAAGTCACTGTGCGCTGTCACGTTCGTCGTGTTGTGCCGGATTGTACAATGACGTTGGTTTTGACCAGGGCCTGTTTGTGGTCACGGACATCTTTCCGTTCCACCTTCATGCGCGAAAACTCAACGTGTGGACCTTAGGGTTTATCATGTATGCTCTCCCCTCTTTCATGCGCGTGTGTTCATGTGTGCTGCACCTAGTTCACCATTCATTTCGCCATTTGCATTTGGTTTTCTCGTTGCACGTGCAAAGTAGGTCGACCGTCTCTTGAAGGCACGAGCTAAACGGCGTGTAGTTGGAGATGGAGTTATGGGATAGGTTGTATCTACAGCGCCATCGTCGTCACACTCATCGTTCTTTTCCTGGAAGAGACGTAAGACGATGTCACGCGTTTGTTCGCAGAGTGCTGACGACGCGATAGCATGTACGACCGAGGCAAGCACCGCCCTCTGCCTGCGACATCGTCGGGTTGGCGGTACCGCCTCGAAACGCTCGTAGGCGTGACTGGGTACAGGCTCGCCAAGTACAGAGCGTCTTGGTGGGAGGTCTTTACAGCCTGTCTGGATGTGCTTTGGCGACCGCAGTTTTTCCTTGTCGTTTTATTCGAGGTGAGCATTGTCCGTACGGGTGTTGGAACTTGCTGAGCACGACCTTGCGTTTAGACGGCCGTCTTTGGCTTTAGTATCGGATTGAATGTAGGTTGTTGGTGTTTATGGTGATCACTGTTGACGTCCCCAGGTGACCAATGTTGTCTTTCTCGGTACGCCTGCACCTGTCGGTTTCGGATACAATGAATACGTCATTGCTGGCGCGTATGCTACACCTATGGTTTGTCCTGACACCGATTTTAAAGCGAATTCTAAACTGACGGACAATCTAGGTAGCGGTTGTGATTGGTGAATTGATCGGCCGGTTTGCAAACGATTGGGTGATGAAGGTGAACATTCGACGCAACCAAGGGATCTTTGTGGCCGAGAGCCGATTGTGGTGCGTACACCCGCTTGCAAGCGCGAGTGCATTGTGAACGACACCTAGGGTGTGCTGGTGTGCAATGCCACTCTATCTATGTGGCTTCTTGGTGCTCGGTGCTGGTATCCAGCACTTGGAGATGGCCGCTGTGATCATGGGATGGGGAATTGCAGAGATGGCGGTGATGATCAATACGGTCGTGATCTGTACGTGACGGATTCTTTGTGGTACAGTGGTTAAACGATGGGCAGACGCGTATTGCAATGATTGTTTTCCGAGGCGTCAGGTGAGTGTTTTCGTATACAACTCATGTCGATTGTTGACGCTTCACATGTGCAGGGTGAAATTAGCGCGTTGATTAACCTCGCGCGAACGCTCGGTGGTGGGTACAATCGGTTTCCTCAAGCCTTGTCTGAGCGCGTGAGTAGGCTTCGCCGTAGCGTACTTTCAAGTGCCGTGGGCGACGAAATCGGGTGGGCTGCAAGTCATGGGTGTCGAGGCTGCGTACGTCCCTATCCTGTTTTCGATGGGCTATTCCCAACTATGTGACAGTGTCACGATTGGCTTGTTCTTGATCGCGGTCCCTTTGGTTCAACGCCAGGGCCAGTACTTTCGAGTATGTGACCTCTTTTTTCTTGGTGTTGCAGGCTGAGGCTTGTGGGTAGAAACAGTTTGCAGTGTGATATCTTTTTACTGGGGTTGGCTAGAGTGTTTTTGGGTCATAAATTGTGTTCTCTGTCCTAGTGTTAAATATTGAGCTGGCTGACTTGTCCACATCCTTTCTTTCACCATGTTTGAAGAGAAATTATTATCACTGAAGTCTCTCTTTTACCTTTGTCTACTTGAGTAGCTGTCAATGCCATGTTTTGAATGTTAATTGGAATCTGCCTGCTGGGGTGGCAGAGCAATAGATGATGATGTAATTAGAATTCCTCTTCTTTGTGGACCACTGCTCTAATGGATGCTTCAAGATCCTTGGAAGGTCTGTAGACACAGAACATATCTTCAATGTGACTTCTTATGCCTATGATTAGATGTATTTCCTCTGCTTCAACATAGTATGAGGCTACTCCTTCATCACTTCTTTCAGTCTCTCTGCCTTGCTCTGCCCCTCTCTTTATTCTATGCTATTAGAGATATCCAGCAATGGAAAAGACCATATCCAGAGCACAATTCTCCTAGGCAGGAAACACTAGTCTTTACTGTTGCTCCTTTGATTGAAGGAACCCCTAAATTCAAATCAAACCCCTCTCTGTTGGAACTAGACGTAGTCAGACCTCACTGTTCACCATGAATGAGTATATATTAATGTACCTAGACATAGTCAGACTAGGTACATGATGAGTATCATATAAGATGACGAGACGGATTAGATACAGTGGCTCAAAAAAGTGTCCCAATGTTGGGTCATTTTGAACAAATGGATTAATTGCCAGAGATATAAGACAAACAAGACCAAATACTTGCAGGATGAAAGATAGTGATTACTCTTGGCATTCTATTGCTGCTTAGATCATGTGATTTGGTTACCATGGTACTGATATATAGCCATTTTAAAATGACATGTCATTGGGACACTTATTTGAGCATCATTTCATTTCTGGACTTTGAGTGTTTATTGTGTTCTTCT
>JBBPTN010000296.1:0-24091 GCA_038094075.1 Xerocomus spinulosus | reverse complement strand
CTAGTGCCCAAGGTTTCACTGAACAAGATCTGGTGAACAAGGTTCAGGGTGTGTGCACTTATGTTGTCCATGGCCATCACTTATCTCTTTTGCACCAGCACAGGGAATATGAGAACATTGAGGTAGATTGTATAAAGGCAAGGCATACATAGTGTTACATCTCGGGCCGCTTACCTCCAGTCACTGCAGGGGCCCGTTGTTGCCTTGTCTATTTTCCAGTTCTCAGCGACCCTCTGAATCCGGATGATGAGGCTCTTGTCGTTGTTTGATTCCCTTATTTAAGTGCGATTAGGATACCCAGATACGTATTTACCTCGATCGCACACTTTTGTCAATTGTCTTGGCGTTCTGAGACCTCCATTCACTTGATGAATGGTTGTTTTTCCATAAAGACACCCACCGCTCTTGAGACTTGGTGTGAGCCACTTGAACTGGTGAAGATGCTTCGATCGAATCGGGTCATCCATCAAAACGAGAGTGCTCTTGGAAGCCACATACCCACGACGTGCAACTGCATCAACTCAATGGTCACTTGGCCTGTGTCATTTACAGCACACATTGTAAACAACCAGACAGCCACCTACCTGTCCCACATCCAAGATGGACGGGCGAGCGGCAGTGTGGGAAAGTTTACCTGTTTCGGCAATTCGACGGCCACAGAGTCATCCTCATCATCATGTTCTTTGACTTTTGTCAGCTGCTCAAGTTGCAGCCATCGAAGCTCGCGTCGATATCTTGTCCATTTTCAGTTTTCATGACATGTCGAAGTGCAGTAGGGCACATCGTCATCGCCCTCAACCAGACTATCGACGGGAGGATCGATGCAAGGGTTCATATCATATGCTATTGCCACAACTGAAGATTAGGTCCGGGTCGTATTTCTGAAGAGACTGACGATCAACACTGACGAATATGATGAGAAAGGCTTTGTTCCGGTGCATCTTTTTTGCATTTGTTACCCATTCACATCGACTGATCCTCCGCTCAATCTGACGGGTGTCCACACTTCTATTATCGATCAGTGTGTCCTTGTCACGCTTGCCTCGACAACCACAGCGACATATTCCGCGGCGTACCTCGCCCATAGTCTCCCCTCGCCATTGACGGGACACATTATCGTGTTGCCCCTCATCCTTGCGCGTCTTCCGTTTCACCTCAAACACACGCTTGTCCGGACCGCTATCAAGAATGGCGCAGTTTTTGAGCTTGACTATGCAGGCGCGATCGGTGACCCCGGGTCCGGTAACAGGACCCTTGGAGCGACCGACACCGGATTGACTGCGAGACGAAACTGGTGGGCCGTTGCACGAGAGGTGGTTCGGGCCACCAAGGAATCGGGATCATCATCAGTGTTGGAGTCATTGGCGAAGGTGATTACAGAGCTCCGAGAGACGTTCAAAACCTGTAGGTGGATTGATGTATCTTTCATTGTTCCTAGACTCTGCATTTGACTGTCTAGGATCACACTACTCGGCTTGGCTCAGAGTTTGGTACATGATGCGTCGGTGGCCACGCCGTTTGCGCGCCCGTGAGTCTTGGTTTGCCTTCTACTTATAGTTTCCCTTACTCGCCTGGCGTTCGTTTTGAGAGACGTAAAACGTATCGCGCCGTACTCTCTGAACCCAGAGTAGTAGTGCCACCATCAACCACTGAAGATATTCGAACTACGGCACCCGTGGCTGTCTTTCATGGGGAAGAATCGAGTGATGGACGTGCTGGCAAGAAGCGTCGACGAGGAGCCGATTTAGATGTGACTGAATCAGCAGTGGTGACCTCGCAACGCGCACAAAGGGACGACTAGCCCAGTGAACGCTGATGTCACTGACGGTGCGCCACCGCGAAAAAGAAGGTGACGTCGTCTAGGCATGTCAGATCTAAAGCTGTTGTTCCGCGACCTAGAGCCGATGCCAAAAGTACAAAATGTAGCGCCGCATAATGGATTGTTGTTCGTCGCAAAGTGTGAACGTAATCCGGTTGCTACTCCCATGTCTCCGATGATGCGCTATGGCCAAGGTAAGCCAGTGACATGGGTGCGTGAGGCATGTTAGCAGCTAACGTGCCATTGTTCTTGGGCCCCTGCCTGCATAATGAAATAGAATGAGACCGCAGCTTGTAGATATTTTGAACACAAGTGGTGTACCTTGCACAAACCGTCCAAGGCAACTCCACCCCAAAAATGACAATGCCATCCACACGGCAAGGTGTCTGGGTTACACGATCGCGACGCTCTATGCGAGCTGACTGAGGTAAGTGTTCTATGTCATACACGGTACCGTCATAACGAATGGCATCGGACAGTAACCTCCCTGTTTCTGTCGTCCAAATGTGTAGCGGTAGGACGAGCACAGCAAGGAAAGGTGGTAGGCGTGCTCGCCACATGTCATTCACAGTCTCCGTTGAAGCTGACTATTTTGGCAGCACGCACTCGAACATGGAAAAGAGGGTAAGCAAAATTTTTGACATGTTGAGATAGGGTACGTTTTAGACTCCTTGTCCGTGACGGGTCCTGGAGTGCGTGTGGAGCGTTCAACTACATCCCACTCACTGGACGTCGGGTATGAGATGACACCAATCAGTCAGCGCTCCAGCAATGTTCCTGTTCCTGTCGTCCGATGTCAACATTGGAATTAATGACACGGAATCACATTGTGGTTGTACTTGATTAACATGAAGATATCATTCATATGCATAAGCTCCAGCTCTCTCGAGTTCCCTCGGGCTGGCTGTTTGGACTCTGGTAGTATGTGTACTACTGCTGTAGTAGTATGAGTACGTACGTGCTGTCATTAGGTACTAGTTACAACGACGCCGTTTATTAGTCGGCTGGCACAAGGGATGTCAGTCAGTGGGTGATACTGCTATCATCGCACTGTCACGCCGTACGATGTCGACCTCACACTGTCATCGCATGAAGAATCGATCCGACCATCGAAAAATGAAATATTATATTCGGTCCATACCCAATGGGCGACCGGAGCCTATATGTCACCAGATATAAACCCAAGAATAGAGGAGGGACAATTATTAATTCCTTCTCAACCTCACACACTACAAACATCCTCAGAAACATGCAGTTCACCTCCTTCTCTCGTGTCGTGGCTGTGCTCTTGGCCATCGCCTCTATTGCTAGTGCCCAAGGTTTCACTGAACAAGATCTGGTGAACAAGGTTCAGGGTGTGTGCACTTATGTTGTCCATGGCCATCACTTATCTCTTTTGCACCAGCACAGGGAATATGAGAACATTGAGGTAGACTGTATAAAGGCAAGGCATACATAGTGTTACATCTTGGGCTGCTTACCTTCAGTCACTGCAGGTGATGTTGCCTTGTCTATTCTCCAGTGCTCAGCGACCCTCTGAATCCGGATGACGAGGCTCTTGTCGTTGTTTGATTCCTTTATTTAAGATATATTTACCTCGATCGCACACTTTTGTCAACTGTTTTTTCATTCTCCTCCTCATCAAAGAGGAAATTCAGTTGTCTTGCATGAAAGATCAATATCTGTTGCCAGAGCGGAAATGGAGAGCCTCAATAATTTTGATGGAGAAGCCGAAACGTTGAAACTCCGCTGTACCGAACTTTTCTGCAAGCTCAGAGTTCTACGTTGGTGACATGTTGGACCTGAGCTCGGTAAATATTATTCGCAACACTGAAGGGGCCACTGACTCTGAAGTTCTCGGAACTTCTCTGGTGGAATTTCAGGTTAGCTTCTCACATACACTCCCACTGGTGCTGACATCCCAGCTGTGACAAGCACAATCTCCGCACTACTGCATTGAAACAGATTACGAGGCAGATATCGTCAATGACTCGGGCAGGACGAGACATATCCGAGGAAAGCCTTGGGAGATACTGTATAATACTATCGGACACAGTCAATTTCCGAACCAGATCAGCAAGGCACTGTCACGAGCAGGAGGAATCAGGAAAGCTGGTCAAGTACATCTGATAGTGTGCTGGTAGATTGGTTCGGCAATCGGTCAACGATTGAGCCGGGGGGATATGTTCGCGGGAAACTTGTAGTTCGAGCCGATGGGATACGTGACATCGGACTCGTCATTGAGTTTACCACGGACGGTAAGTTGTAACTTGACTACGCCCGCTTTGCCACTGGAAGTAACCTTTCTAGCATGGATGTATTGCACTAGCAGGTGACCAAAGTTCGCCGTGGGATGATCGTTTTCGGTGGGCGCATCATAATATTCTACTTGGAGTTGCTCTCTTACATCCACAGCTCAATCTCCACATACCGGTGTGATCCGCCTTATCATGTCCCTCTTTTCCCCGCGGCTCATGACCCCAAGGACTTCTCACGGATTCTTCGCTGTATCAGGCTGTCGGGTTGGACGGTCAACTCGCTTACCACTGACATTGCGTAGATGACTTCACAGTATGTTATCATGTTCTTCACGTACAATTTCCCTTCCAGTCACTGGCCAAGTCAGGTATAAAACCCTCCGCCATGAACATGTCGTTTAATCACCCCAGAACAACACGCTACCTCGCTCATCACTCATGGCCTCTTCCAATCTTCAATTCCCTCCTCTCGATGGATCTCTCCTATTCCCCGAGATCATCAACTTTCACATGGAGAAAAATCCCACCTTTCCTATCTTTATCTATGCAGATGAGAACGTTCCCGATACCTTGACTGAAATCTCGCTTCTCGAATTTGGTCGAGCAGCTCACCGGGTTGCGCATGCCCTCCGCCCCTCCGCCCTGGGTGCAGATGGCGAGGTCGTCATGATTATCGCCAATACAGACACCATATTATACCATGCTGTCACCACGGGCTTGTCGATCGCTGGATTGGTGGTGCGTCCACACTCGTTTATTTTTTTGGCTACGTTCTCACCCACTACTACTAGCCATTCCCCGCTTCGCCTAGAAACTCTGCCGCCGCAGTTGTTCATTTGATGAGAAAGACCAATTGCTCACGTATCGTCACACTTGATCATGCGCACAAAGCGCTTGTTGACGGCGTTCGTCGTGAATACCAAGGCACCGAGCTCACCATTTATGAACTCCCTGGGTTGCATTATGCTTTCCCAAAGCTTGGACAGGAGGTTGCAACGGACCCTTTTACTCCATATCCCGCTTTGAAACGCCCGGACCCGGATTCTACTGCTATCTACATTCATTCTTCAGGCAGTACTGGATTCCCTAAACCCATTGCTCACAGCTACAGAATCCAAAACCAGTGGTTTTCGCGAAGTAAGCCAACATGTGCTATCTGATGACATGGTTGCTTATCGTTAATAGGCAGTTCTATTGGGTGCATTGCATGGCCGGCCCCTCGTCGAGTTGCTGCCATGGCGCTTCCCGCATTCCATGTCTTTGGCATCGTGACCGAGCTTTACGCGCCAGTCGCGTACCTTATCACTAGCGTCGTCTATCCCCCACGGACGGTGAACGATCCACTCGCGCAACCGGTTATACCCACGAGTGACAACATGGTTGAATGTCTCAGAAAGATTCCGTGCAACACACTCATGACAGTTCCGTCACTCCTCGAACAAATTGCTGTCTCGGACGACGCCATTGACATTCTCAAGAAACTACGTTCTGTTGTACGTGTGATTTAATCGACGTCTTTTCTCTCTTTGGTTCACTGTTTTTCAGGCCTTTGGTGGTGGCCCTCTACCCGTCAAGATTGGCGACAAGTTGTGGGATGCCGGCGTCCGACTCGTCAGCGGCTATGGTGGGACAGAATTTGGGATTCTCGTCGGAGCGGGCCACAATCAAGATTTCAGTGCAGGCGGTTGGACGTGGATGCGATTCGCAGACGAACCAAAGCTCAGGTGGGCGCCTCAAGAAGACGATACGTTTGAGCTGCAAGTATTGGTATGTCTCAAGCCATGATAGCGAGTCGGGTACTCACACACTTGGTCAGACGACCGAATCTCAATACATGGCGGTGGAGAATTTACCCGACGTGAAGGGTTATGCGACTTCGGATGTGTTTGTGAAGCATCCCACCATGGACCTATGGAGGATGTGGGTTGCTCTGTTGGTTTATTCATGGCGCTTTGTTCATGTTCATGTTTTCATGTTGCAGTGTCGGAAGGGCCGACGATGTTATCATTCTGGCATCTGGGGAAAAGACTGTCCCTGCTCCAATGGAGAGTGTCATCAGCTCGTCCCCACTCGTTCAGGGCGTCGTCATGTTTGGAAGGGAGCGAAACCAGGTCGGCATTCTCATCGAACCTAGCCCTGCACATGCAGTCGACGTCAATGACGAGAAAGCTGTTGCCGAGTTTAGAAATCAAATCTGGTATGCACTCTGCATCTCACAACCGATTTGTTGGTTGAAGTGAGCAAACAGGCCTGCGATCGAGGAGGCCAACAAACCTTCCCCAGCGTTCAGTCGTATCTTCAAGGAACTGATTCTGATCACGAGTCCTGACAAGCCTATGAGACGCGCTGCAAAGGGTACTGTTCAACGCAAGGCAACTCTCAATGCTTACGACGCAGAGATCAATGCGCTGTGAGTCATTCTGTTATGCTTGTGCGGACGTGGATCTGAGATTCCTTAGGTATGATACTGTCGAGGCAAGTTCGGTAGCCCCAGAAGGCTTGGTTGGCCCATCAGCATGGACAAAAGAAGATCTTGAGAGCTGGTTGTTGGATCACGCTACTTCCATTAGCTCCGGCGGTCGCATTGACCCACACGCTGACCTGTTTGCCCAAGGGTTTGATAGGTGTGTAGTATCCAGCATATGGTTGACGACCCTACTTACACGTGCTCCTTACAGCTTGAGTTCCACGTATCTCCGGAACCGAATAGTGGGTGCTCTGCGACAATCTCCGGACCCGGTGGTCAGAGAGGCTGCTTCTCATGTCTCTCCCAATATCATCTTTGAAAATCCCACCATCGACCTTCTCAGTGTCCAGATAGCGGCTCTGGTGAACGATAATACGACAGAACAGGGGCAGAATTTCGTCGAGCAACACAAGAAAGTCATCAATGCCATGATTGAAAAGTATTCCGTTGGCTTGAACGGACCTGATAATGGGATCTTGCCGAGTAGCCAGCTGGTTGAGCCTGCCGTCGTGCTGCTCACCGGAACTACTGGCGGTCTCGGGTCTTTCCTGCTTTCGGAGCTTCTCAAAAGCCCTGCGGTTCAACGCGTCTATGCTTACAATCGACCTTCGTCCAAAAAAGCGATCGCGGAGCGACAGCAGTCGACGTTCAAGGACAGGGGACTTGCGATCGACCTGCTCAACTCGAGCAAGCTCGTCTACGTCGAAGCCGATGCATCAGCAGACAAATGCGGCCTGTCTCCTGCTCAGTATGACGAGGCAAGTGCCACCTCTTTCTCTTCCCAAAAGACGCCTTTGCCAATCAACATGGTTCACGTGCACAGATCCGGAACTCGGTCACGCTGATCATACACAATGCGTGGCGTCTCGACTTCAATTTGGCCATCTCCTCCTTTGAGGATAGCATTCGGGCAACGCGAAACTTGGTCGATCTCGCCTTGGGCTCGCCCCGGAGAGACAGCGTCCGTTTCTTGTTCACGTCCTCGATCGCATCGTCGCAGTCCTGGGACAAGTCTAAAGGCCCATTCCCGGAAGAGGTGCAACTCGACCCGTCCGTGGCCGTCGGCCGGGGTTATGGCGAGGGTAAATACACCACAGAGCGCGTGCGTCGCCGTGTCATCACCCATAAGCGTTCGATGCTAATTCGGAACCGCCTTGTAGATCATCGTCAAGAGTGGGTTACACGCCACGTCCCTGCGCATCGGTCAAATCGTGGGCGGCCACGGCGGTTCATGGGCCACGACCGATTGGTTCCCGATCATCGTCCAGTCCAGCGTGGCCCTCGGTGTCCTTCCAGATTCACGTGGTGTACGTGCATAGCCCCGTCGACGCTCGATGCCCAGACGTTCAGCTGACGTCCTCCCTAGGTCGTGTCGTGGCTCCGCGAGGAAGAGGTGGCGGCTGCGATATTAGAAACGGCGTTTGCAAAAGCGTCTCCGCCCCCTGCGCTCAACGTCTTCAACCCCCGGGGTGCACCCTGGGCAGAGATCATCGCCCATGTGCGACGGGCGATTATCCAGCGCAAAGCCCTCGCCGAGGACGCGCTCCCGATCATTCCGTTCGAGGACTGGTTCGAGCTCTTGGAGAAGAGGGCCGAGAGTGCGAGCGAGGACGACCTGGTCAAGATTGTGCGTGTGTCTGATGTGTTTTGTGTTGTGGGTGGTCGGGGTCGGTGCTCACGTGCTTGTCTGACGTACATAGCCGGCGATCAAGTTGCTCGAGTTCTTCCGTTTGGTGGTGCAGGTGGAGCTAGCGTCCCTGGGCTCTGGTGTGGGTACGGTGGAAGCGGCGGGGATGGCGACGTTGAGTACCGCTAGGATACAGCGGATCAGTCCGGCCATGGCCAACATGCAAGCGATTGGTCAAGTGGAAGCCGAGGCATGGGTAGGGTACTGGATCTCAAAAGGGTCCTTTTAGAATATGGTCGACGCGACAGGAGTCTGGAACGTAGCGCTGGGAGCGTGTACGAAATGTATATGTATGCTTTGAACACGATGAGATTGACCAGCAAATCATGACACACAAGAGACACTAGACATGACAAGCGCACATATTTCGACAAGACACACGTATTCCGTTCGACAGGGCGCCACGTTCAAGAGATGGCACTGCGCCCGGCAGACTCTGAGGACCCGGCAAGATCACACCGAGCATGCGAGCATGCCGGTGACTCCACGTCATCTCTTTCGCCCATCTCTCCTTCCGGAATCTGTGCCACAAACGTTAGCCAAACGCCACGTTCGGACAAACAGACAGACCGGCAAGCGAACGATAAAAGATAGGACCATCGTCCAGGTCGCAACGATGAAGACGGTCTTCAAGCTCGCCGCATACCCATCCCGCGCGGCGCGCTGGAGGTCCGGGGGAAGCGACCCAACCAGAGTGAGCGAATGCCGAATGTCTGAAATGATCTTTTTTTTTTGGACATGTATCAGTGGCAGGACGTGCATGGGAGACTGAGAGCGGACCTTTTCTGCATCCGGGCCGTGTATGCGCCAAAGTAGCTCTGCGTCGAGCCGGGACTGAAAGACGGCAGAGGCGATGGCGACGCTGAAGACTTGACCTGCGATGCGACACGACGTGCCGCAAAAGATAAGCGTCCCGCTGTGTGTTATTGCATACTTACCGAGTACCCTAAAGAGTTGTGCAACTGCCAACCCATATGCGACGCACGACTCTACAAACACAAACGCGTTCAGGATTCTTCTGCTATAGGTGTGGCTGGGAACGTACCCAGCACGTGAACTTGCAAGGCGACTGGACATGGAGACAGTGTGAGCGAACCGCAGACATATCTCAAATGTAGTACGCCATACTCAGGACCGTCACATATATGACTGCGATCCCAAAACCAATCGGAAAGATACTGAACCACTTTTGGACGACCCCAGAGTCATCTCGCATCAAGATGATGGGGACGAGTCCCAAGAGCGGAAGAATACCAAAAACGAGGTTGAGGGTCGTGTATTTTCCCGTTCGATGAAGACACCAGCTACGCGAAAGAGTCTGACGTTAGCACCTAGAAAGCAAGCATAGGGTGATAGACGTGCCCTGCCAACAACGAGCCCAAGGCCATTGCCACGCTGTGCGGTAGTAAGTGGAGGCCTGTATTCATTGAGAACCGAGTGTTTCAATCGTTGCACGTGATGGCACACGTACCGGCGATGGATGCACTGTCCAAAGATACTGTTTGGAACCACAGGGGGATGAAGTACATGATAGAAAAGTTGCAAAACGACAAAAGCAAGTTACTCAAGCTCACTAAAATGGGAACTTTCTCTTTCAAGAGGGACGGCGGGAGAATGGGTTCTGGAGCGACGTAGCATTCAACCACGAAAAGCAGAACCAGCGAGAAAAGCGAGAGTATGAGTGGGATGATGACTTGGTGATCCATCCACTACCGATAATCGTGAAACGGGTCGTTTCTGTTAACACAGGAAACGACTCACAGGCAGGTCTTCGTTGTATTTTGTGCTGAGCCAAGTCATTGTTGATCCAATCTAGCGAAAGATAAGAACCAGTCAAGGAATCGCGCGCGGTAAACTTGCCATTAGAAAGAGGAAAAACAAGCCTCCAAAGTCGACTCTGAAGAGGACTTCTGTTGCACTCTGGCCTTGACCCTGCGACGTATTCCCTTCATATTCACCCACTCTGATACTACGAAGTCGAAAGACTCACAGGTGTCACATAATACAGTTTGTTGGCGACGACGACGACGACTAGCAAGAAGAGCGGTATCTGGAACAAGAACGCGATACGCCAACCAAATCTACAACATGATGAGCTTGCTCGATCCGGCAAATCAATGGACGTCGAGCGACTTACAGGTCATTCACAACACCACCAATGGGTCCGCCAAGGCCAAGGCCAACCTAGCACGCGAATCAGATGTACATATATGGTGTACATGGGTGAATGGAATACTCACGGCTTGAAAGAGATTGCTGAGTGCTTGGGGTAACCCACGTTCCTAAATAAGGGTTAAAATGAAATGTGATAAAACGGATCACGGATATACACGGGCATTGTACAGGTCCGCTGAGACGATCCTTGGTTCACGCAGTTGAGTAAAACATGATCGTTAAGGAACATACACCTACACTGCGAGCAATTGGAGTGCACCAGCACCTACTCCAGCTATCTAGACGATTCATCAGGTCATTGATGAGGGCTGTGAAATCTTGTACGTACGAAACGCGCAGCCGTCAATTCCATCATACCTCTGGAGAATCCACAAAGAAAGGTGCCGAAAGCGGACGAAATCAACGCAATTTGGCAGGCAGTCCGCCGGCCAAGGATGGTACACAATCTGCCGTAAAGGGGTGTGAAGGTGCAACTCGAAAGCAAAAATCTGGGTGTATGCATGTGTGAGAACACGGAGGTCGGAACACAAAATCATACGCAGTCCCAAGCCAACTGGCTTGATTTGACTCTTTGAATTCAGACGTGATTGAGGGCAACACTGCGGACAGCATTCGTCAGAAGTGAACAGATTTCCAACTCTGATACTTCTAACACGTGGCAACCATCGTCACTTAGGGGAAAGTTTCAAGCGATTAAAACACCATCTTCGCCAAGGTGCAGACAGGTACCACACACCGTTTAAATTCTGGAGAATAAATGACGCCACAGCAGGGGGCCTGGAGTGAAACTAACTCACACACAGAAATGTTCCAGCCCACAATGCCCCAAGAATGTAATATCTGGTTGAGTGAGAGATCTCATCAGAACCTCGAGGCGTAGCCTTGCTGTCTATAGCCTTTGGGAGCAGTGGACTGTGCTCGGCGTGATCGCAAAGGATAGACATGATCGGAAGGCTGAACGACCCTCTGAATAAGTTCTGACGGGGACGGTGGGCTTGCAAAGGGGAAGGAAGCACGGACGTGGAAAACACATTGTCCTGAAACCACTTGAAGTATATGCTGAGACTCATGAAACTTCCCAGCCTCGGCGCCGTCCGTATTCGGTTTCTTCTGACCATGTTGGAGAGGAGTTACGATACCATGGCTACGTATAGCCCACTAGCACAAACATGTCTGAAAAAGGTGGGCGCACAAGTTTTTCTGGAGTTGCGTTATCGGCATAATACCATACTTTCAAGATATATTGCCCCTTGCTAGGGTGATTTTGCCCCGGTGGTGGTCCAGGTTACCGGAGTGGAGGCAAAGATAAGAGAGTGTGGAGCCACTGGCATCAAATCGCCAGGGCTGTGCCACTGACGCAACGTCTGCAGCAGTTTAGTGCGGGTGCGTGCTTTCTTACCAGGGTGATAAGCCTTGAAAGCTCAAAGGTTTGCTGAGGCTAGTGTTGGCTAGTATTTACCTAGCAGTTTGGCCAGTTCCAACGTTGGAAAGGGAGTCTGTTGTAAAAGCTGCTGAGCATTGGCATGGGAGGATGTGATCAACCGAGATCCCCGTCATTCGGTAATTTCCGCAGATAGGCCGCCGCCCCCGAACCCTCGCACGTGTGCGCCCTGAGATTGGGACTTTTGAATACTTCCAACGACATTCTGACCCAGATTTTGTTCCCCAACTGTGTGTTTATGCAGAAGAAGAAGAGGAAAGAAAGTTGGCATTCCAACTCCCAATGGAATCTTTCGCACTTTCCTATTTTTGTCCATTATCATCTTCATCACAACATCGTAATTGGCCATTGCGTGACTGGCTGGTGATTATTCGGGCCGATGACCAAAACCAAGTTCCTAGAAGGTGAGCCTCCAAGACTAGAACTCCTGGCGCAATACAGACTTACTGTACCATGCAAGGTCTTGCGGTGATCATAACGCGGTTCTGTTGTCTACCGCTGTCGCAAACACAGCTTTCTTGTTGCAAACCACTCCTGTGGAGGCGTCAGGTGAGAGTTAACCCACGTGTGTGAGAGGAATTGTACGTATGGGCAATGCCAGCGCTTCTCTGTGATACTTGGGAGGCAGGCACAACATGAGGCGAGCCACTAGGCTAGACTGAAGTGTTTTTGCACAGTTCTATGCTAATGGGTCTAAACTCGCAGTCTTTGCGCACCGTAATTGGCCTGTAGCTGGCCAATTACGTATGCCCGAGGTCAGTCAAGTGACCGGTCTGAACCCGTTGGCAGTCTGTAGCTCACATTCTTGCACCCAGCACACACTCTGGACATGTCTCCATCGTTTTGGGAGGCCCCTTGTGGCCGTTTACCGATGCAGGTGAGTTTTCGCACGGTTCTGCGGCTTCTGCCAACTCGGGTATCGTCTACTGCAGATCATGTGATTTTGTGTTGGTGATACGGAAGCAAGTGGCCGGTTGGCCATCGGATCCTAATTTCTGATCCACCAGGGCACAAACCGACGCTTTAGTTGCCAGTTGCCAAGAGTACCGTGTACTACGGGCATAATTTGCAATGTTTTGCAATTCGCCACCCGCAGCCGCGTACTTACAGGGGCTCTACAGCATATTATCCTTCCAGAATTCCTGTCTCTACGCATATGTTAGTTTTCCAAAATTGACTACTGCGCATAGTCGTTTTAGTATTAAAGACCACAACGAGCTGCCCAACCTCCACTGATTTGTCTTTTCTAGTCTCTTATCGATGTTGAAGCTCCAAGACTCAGTGACACTACTCGCACTCATTCCATGTGTATTGGGATTCCCACATCTAGCAAACTTCCTCGAGCATCGTTCGCTTGCTGGGTTATCCCCCGAGGAGGTCCGGTTCGTAGCAAGAACCTTTGGTAGCACCCCTGGTGCACAACCTCTTCCACCTCCCATCAACGATACATCTGCAAAGCTAGTCTACGATGCAGCACACCCATTCATGGAAGATCAACCAGGAGACGTGCGTGGCCCCTGCCCGGGGTTGAATACCCTAGCATCTCACGGGGTAAGTGATCGGTCCGAGGTCTCATCAGCGACTTAATGATACGAACCTGTGTACAGTATATCAACCGTAGCGGTGTTGCCACCCCGGCTGAGATCATTACTGCCGTACAAGAAGGCACGTATACCACAGCATGGGTTCCTGTTGAAATCTTATCCTAAAGCTCAGGTTTCAACATGGGATACAACTTGGCTGCATTTGTTACTTATGGTGTATGTTAGCTCCGCAGTCGCGCAGCCTGTCACGCTAAACGCCGAGATAGGCTTTTATCGTCGACGGGAATCATTTGACGAATTTGATGAGCATCGGTGCAAATACCACCGCTGACGACGAGCTTACCCCTGGGCTTAATATACATGGCAACTTTGAAGGCAAGCCTATCTCGTGTTGTGGTGATAATGTGCCGATTTCCATTCTTGATAGGTGATGCCAGTACCACCCGAGGAGATTATTACTTTGGCAATAACTACAGCTTTAACGAGACTTTGTTCGACCAGGCAAGCAAAATTCACGGCACACAGCTACACGTTCTTACGCACTTCACAGCTTGCCAGTGCTGCGGACCTCGTCGGAAATGGCATGATCACTGTCGAATCTGCCTCGCTGCAAAAGGCACAGCGCATCAATGACTCGATCGCGCGCAACCCGACGTTTTCGTTTGACACTCCCCGTTTCCTAACTGCCTACGCGGAAACGACCTTTCCGCTCGCTTTCTTCGTCAGCAACCAGACAGCAAACACCACGATGAACACCACGTTGGACAATGCACGTAGCTTCTTTGAGAACCACAAGTATCCAGATGGATTCTATCGCCGCCAAGCACCGTATGATTTCAACGAGGTCGGCGTCATGTTTACAAAGATATTTGACTTGGTCCGTGTGGAGCCAGGCCACAATGAGGGTGTCGGCAACTATGTGGTAAATAAAGAGGACCCTGGGACCGTGTGTCGATTCCGTGCGCCTCATCGCCTGCGCTGATGTCGTTTTTAGACATGCTATGCCTACCAACACCAGGTGAACTTGACGGCTCAGCTGTATCCCAACCCTACCTCTGAGCTGGAGACCGCGATCAAGGCCAACCTGGTTACGTTTTACCAGACGCTGGAAGACCCAAGCTGTGAACAGCTCTTCCCATACGGACAGTAGTAAGTTACATAACGGCTAGGTGGACACAGTTTCGAGAGAATATTTGTACATCACACATGTTCGTACCTTGGTTGTAGCCTGGACTCTTTGGTATTTGAGAATGTTAATGAATTAGAAGTGGTGCTAATCACATTCCGAATTAAAGAGTCATGACAAAAGCGACGTACGAGGTAATTTGAGCGTCAGGAAGGCACACTCCTGGCCAAACTTGATTCTCATAGTATTGTTCAAAGAAACCATGGTTTTGTACTACGATACTTCCCAAAAGAGTTGAAAATGTTGATAGCACGTCTCAATTGCTTGTAGGTCTGTCCGCTTTTGGATATTTTCTACCATTATGAAACTGCACCCAATGGCCAAACGTGCGAGGGTTTATCGATAGTATCAACGGTACGTTTACCTCTAAACGTGGCGCTGGTTACCGGACTATCCCAGCGTGACGTCGAGTACGAGACTACGCAAATCAGTCATCTGAATCGTTTCAGCTTGACGCGCTCCTGTTTCTGCCGTCTGCATGTGTGTGGTAGTACTGAGGACTAGCACAAAAATTAATCGGCCGTGCTTGGACGCCATCTATATGCTTCTGCTCTCTCAGTGACTCTCCATGATTTTGGTAACCTGCTGGCGCAAGACGGAGGTCATTCAGTGGGTGATGCATACTGCTTGAACGTTGTCATATGGTCACGCTGACTCGACACACCGTAGGACGTACGATGTCGACTTCAAACTGCCATCGCGGCATGAAAAGATCATCAATCAGATCCGAATAAAATTTTACTAATTATTGTCAACCATTACAGTAATACCACACTCGGTCCAGGCCGTAGTACCCAACGTGAAACCGGAGCCTATACATCGCTGGATATAAACCCAAGGATGAAGGGGTATGAATCGACCCCCACGCACTACAAGCATCCTCAGAAATATGCAGCTCAGTTCGCTCCCTCGCATCGTGGTCATGCTCCTGGCCATTGCCTCATTTTCCATTGCCGCGCCATATGCGGCTGATGCGAACGAGGGGTCTAATTGTGCGTGGACCCGTGCTATCCATCACAAGCACTCATCTCTTTTATAGCAGACGTTTTTAATCCGGGTGTTTATTGCCAAGTATTTTCTCCCGACTGTTGAAAGGTAGGGCAAATATACGTTACACATCTCAGGTTGCTTACCTCGAGTCGCCCAAAGCCGGTTGTGTGTCCATCATCCAGTGACCCTATGTATCAAGACGTGACCAGAGTTTCATTGTTGTTTGCTTCCTGTGATCAAGCGAGATCGAGATGCATGAATACGTATCAAGGCTCGATCGTGCACCTGTGTCGATTATTTGCATCTTCCCTTTCCTTGTTTCTAAATCTTTCTGGGAATGGTTGTCAATCGAATTGAGTCGTCTATCAAGAATGCTCTTGCTAAACAAGCGGTGAGAACTTCCTGCAAACCAATGCCAGCGCCTGGACCACAGCAAACAGCCGAGGCTGGGTCTTCCAACGGCACAAGCACTGTCTCCCAGCGAGTAGTAGAATGTGGAGCGACCACTCGGAATGGCCGAGTTATCTGATGACAGCGAGCGAATCTCGTTGTGGTCCGTATTCACTAGAAAGGACCCGTTTCTTGAGTCTTAACATTAGAGATCTTCAACGTTGGAAAGAATGCTGGAATACAGCAATTGCCCTGCAAATGCGTGTGAGATTCTACGAGTCGGAATCAGCTCGACGTAAAAATTGTTTGATGCACAATATACATGAGCGGAGCACATACCTGCAGAATGAGCAGCACGCAGATTATGGATTATCCCTGTTGTGCCAAGATACCTACGGTACATATTTATCCGAGTTGTTGCACTAGTGTGTGGATAAGAAGACGTGGGAAATATTTCCGACTCGCCTCGTCCTTGTGACTTGCACGCAAACTGCAAGTGACTAGCCAATTGTACGCTGCTGTCCGACCGACTCGAAGAATTAAAATCAACAACATTCGTCAACTTCCAATCGAAATTCTTGGTCTTCATCTGTTCTGAGTACCACATATCTGTGGCATACCTCCAGAAACCAAGCATCGGATGTGACCATGGCAGTAGGCTTCAAGCTGCGCGAATTGACACAGACGTGGCCAGTCCTGTGTCTGCTCTAGTTAGCCGTATACAATGGACGTGCAACGACGGTAGCTCTCTGAGCCAGGCTGGTGCCAAAAGCGGTTGTTCGACCATTGTATATTCACTGCCTTTCCGAGATAAGCATTTTTCCTCTTCACAACTTCAAATAAACCGACCCTTGCAAACCACCTCGAAAAGGTATCGTGATAAGAGCTCAAAGGGTGAACGGCACGTACCGCCATGCGCTCGTAAACATTAACCCCGAAAGGACTCATCGCTTTTTGCTACATTTTCGGGCCTGAAATCCGTCTTCTTATCCATTGCTGTGCGCAGTCTCTTCTTGTCAACGTTGACATCTTCTCCTTTGGTGACGCGCTCGTGTAGATTGAATCCTGAAGTCATTTGACGTGCCGCTTCATGACGACCCACGGCACAGAACGCAGTCCACTTGTAGTCAAGGCGAGCGGAGACGGCGCGCTTGAATGTCATGAAATTTCCTGCAACACACGCCTTAGTATCCTCTTCGCGTTGTGGGCGGGGACATTTCTTTGCGTCAGTCCTTTCAAACCCTCCTGAACCCGGAAATCCTCTAAATCGATTCCTGATGGGTTTTAGAATATGAATTGTGCGTAATACGGTTCAAGTATGATGATGCATTGCTTACGCACTGACGCTTGAATCGCTCTCCAGTGACAATGGTGGCTACTCGTAGGTTGCATTGTGAAGTTGTAAACGCGCTTGTCTTTTATGTTTGTTCATGGCAGTGCTAACTTCGATCACATCCGAATTCAAAGAGTCCAATCAAGCCAGTTGGATTGGTACTTCGTACGTTCCCGGTTCCATCCTACTGCTCAGTGATGCCCATACCAACAACAGGTACTTGCTTTCTGCTTGCACGTTCACGCCTCTTTATGGACGGCTTTGTACGATCTTGGGCAGACGCGCCGCTTGTCAAATCGCATTGCTCTCCACAGCGATTGGGACGTTTCTGTGCGGAATATCTAGAAATATGGTTGAACTGACCATTGCACGGTTTGTGAGTACGGTCTTCTGTCATAGTGATGCTTGATGCATGGCATTCGTTGCCACCCTCTAGATAGCTGGTATGGGTGGTAGCTCTATGCCGTTACTTGTCATGTGAGGTCCATCACTCTCTATCCAGATATTTCAAACCTCATTCATACTCCCATAGGATTGTCACTGCGGACATGTACACTCTTCGAGTCTGTTTACGTCGTTCTATATTGATTATTGACATTCGTGACGACTATTTTCTAGGAAAGAGGATTATACCAAGCCTTCAACAGTATCTTCCTAGGTGTAAGTTCTCATTTGAGTGTTACCCGCATACGCAGCACTGTTCTGATGCTCAGTGATGTAGGTTGGAATGGGTCTTGGTGGTCCAGTTGGTGGCGCTTTGAGCGATTTGTGCGTTGTCTCTACTTGGCAGTGTTGGTTTGTTTCAGAAAAGACTCACTGGTATTGGAGATTTGGATGGCGCTTTGCATTTTTCTGTCAGATACCCTTTTTTGCGTTGGTGATCATCCTCATCACAAAGACGTTGCGTTACGTGACACCAGTGCGTGCTCGTTTGCTTCACGTCAGTGTGGGCCAGTTTCAATGGTTTTCTCAGGGTCAGGGTCAGAGTACAAAGGAGGTTTTATCAAGGATAGACTTTGGTGGCTGCATCACTCTCTTCCTGATGGTTATTCTCATTTACCTTTATTCCGCGTGCCATTATGACTTGTTTTATCCTAGGTCGGATCGTCTCTCACGTGGCTTAGCATGAAATATAACGAAGATTTTCATGTGTGTCGTTTCATTGTTACCCTATACTGACATTCACATTATTCGTAGTGGACAAGCACTCAAGTCATGGTTCCCCTCTCACTCTCACTGTTGTTCCTTGTTCTTTTCCTCGTCATTGAGTGTATCATTGCACCCGAGCCTATCCTCCCACCATATCTTTTATGTGAAAAGGTGCCCTTCCTGGTTGGGCTGAGCAATTATTTTGTATCACTGTGCAATTTCTCAGTCATGTATTTCATTCCACTGTGGTTCCAGACAGTGCCTCTAGATAATGCAACAATTGCAGGTACGTCACCGTCTTTCTGGCATGAATTAGGTGCACTGACAACTCTGGTTGTAGGTTTGCACTTACTGCCAGACAGCTTTGCCATGGGCTTCGGTTCATTGTTTGCTGGGTAGGCCACACCTGACTCTCCATTTTGACACTTACGTTTGTCAACCACAGCTGGGTCATGCGCCGAACGGGTAAATACAAAACCATTAACCTAATCTTCGGCATCCTCCCGCTGTGTGGCCTGATCCCGATCATATTCCTGCGCGAGAACTCGGGCTTCGTGCAACAATGGTTCAGTGTCGTCCCGGTCGGGTTTGGGAATGCAGTGGTGTTTCAGACAGTACTAAGTACGGTCCCGCTCGCATCACATTACTTGATTTGATCGCTCATAGCGTTGTTGATGATAGTTGCCTTGCAAGCGCACTTATCGGGTATGTCCTGTTCCGATTCATGGGTGGCACTGATGTGTATCGCAACCAGAATCACAAATCGCGCCTGGGACAGCTTTCGGGCAGCTCTTTAGAGGCCTCGGTGAGTACCTTTTTTGGTTGCTGCGGGTGTTCGGCCTGGTCTGATGGTAGGGACATTATACAGGCCAAGCCTCTGGCGTTGCTATCGCCTCCGCCGTGTTCCAATCCCGCCTTGATACCGAGCTTCACCGCCGTATACACACGCCAGGTGCTGAAAGGGTACGTTAATCCGCTCTTCAAATGTCTGCTTGTTAAAAGCTCATTGGCCGCGCCTCTCACGATCCCCGTGAAAACCATTACCGTAAACCGGAACAATTAGCTCATCGCTGACATTCGACACTCGCTCAGCCTCGTCACGACCCTGCCTGATCCAGTCCAACGTATGACGCGCGATGCATATGCGGCCAGTTTGCAAACGGTGTTTATCCTGGCGGCGTGTTCGACGTTGACAGCGTACCTGGTTAGATTACCTGTGCGTTGCATCTTGTCTTCCCTGGTCGCTTGATTGATGCCTCTAACACGATGCCTCGTTGCAGATCCCAGAAAAACCGATGGAGCATAGTCGGGCTGAAGTATCCGATTCTGGAACGGATAGTCTGGCTGGCGAGCGAGCGCTGACAAGGTGATGCAACGCACAGCAAACTCTCCATGGCCTCGCCCATGATTACTGGCATGTTTGGATACTGATCACCGACTCGTCCATTGATAACACGGGTCCATTGACCATATATGTACGTTGCGTGCCTCATGCACGCGAAATGGAATGGTTGCTGTGCAACAGGCCTCGGTCGTAAAGCGCGTGTTTCGACCAGCATGCCTACTTCATAGAAGGGGGCCATAATTAGATCAAGCTCGGAGATCACGAATAATGACTAAACCATTAGTAAAGTTTGATCGTCCAGCAAAAGCAGTGACGCTCCATTGCATGGGCTCCACCATGCATGATGGTGACTCTGGTCTAGACGTATAATACTGTGTGAATGACCGAAGCTACGGAAAAGTCGGTGAACGGGGTAAAGGAGTCTTTCAAGGTCACAAACCGGTCGTTTGAATCCCACAAAACGCTGCCATGCAGTAGGTCATCCCAAATTCTCAATAGTACCTACCCTGTTCGTTGGGGAGCAACCCGGAGTGTTAGATGAACCTTCGAACAACGAAATGGGCAGGTGTCGTAGTGACCATGGCTGCTATTACAATAATACCGCATATGTATCAAAACGTTTCTGCGTTTGGGGTGGATGCCTGCGCTTACCGAACGCGTTCCCTGTCGCTTAAATGCAGCACTCACCTCCAAAGTTTGTATATAAAGTTAAATTAGTGTCGTGTTGCACATACCATCTGATGCTATGGGGTGGACTGCGGCGTGGAGCACTGGCGATGCGGTTTCCTACATGTCTAACAGAACCTTCTCTAGGATATAAAATCCGACGTTTTGTTCATGATCGAGCATTACTTCACCCTCAGGCAAAAGGGTGAAAATCGACGCGTTCTGGACTCCATCCATACCGTCCTCACACAAGGATGCAACTCACTTTATTGTCTCGAGTCACGGCGACGGCTGTGATGGTTGCTGTGCGGCTTGCGGTTGCCTCTCCTATTCCACATGATCAGGATGGCAGCCACACGGAACTTGAATTTGAGCACCGAAATATGGTCCAGGGTGTCTCTTGTTGCTTATACGTATTCTTCTAGCGAAAGACGGTCTTGAGCCTTTGAAAGGGGCTTGGTTCTGAATGACTGAGCGGACATTCAATGAAGCCAGAGAATCTGAGCGGCGACGGAACACTTGTGTGTTGATGTTTGGCTGCTTCGCTTCGACGCTCCGGCACGCCGAACTCACAGCCAGAGTCATTACCGCAGCGGGTCCTATAGCAGGAAAATCGTTATTCCTTCGTCTCTACCGTACTGCATTAATGTTTCTCTCTATTTTTTTCTTTCTTTCACTTGAGCGGAGTGGTAACTTGAACCATGATCCTTGAGGCAGGAGGTACGGTGCCTCTGAAGGACATTGCACATTCAGGACCACCTGCCAACGGAGAGTCTATAGAACGGCCAGTTCTCCCTTTAAATGGCTAAAATTACTGTATCTATCACTAAGGTTGGCCGCGTGGGAAATTTTATCTCAAATACACTTGTGAACTTTGTTTGACCATTGTGCAACAACCACTGCACGGAATTCAAAAAGAAGACATGCATTGGATTCCGACAGTAAAGTAGAATACATTCCGTGTGGTCCGGTAGCATATATTTATGATTTCAAAATCCCGATATTTCGTGCCTCTGAGAATTCAAGCGCGAGCCGCACGACACTCAACAGAACATATATTGCTATGAGAACGATGGAAAACAATATTATTTGCCTATAGATGGGTCCCTGAGTGCTTCCAGAGCAAGCCTCCTCAAATCCTGCTTTGCATACTGCATAATTAGAAGTGCAGTTCCGCAGGGAATCTTGAGCAAGGCTTGAAGCTCCTCGCGTGATATAAAGTCACCCGATAATTGAGAGAGGCGAAGGAATCCCTCGGCTTCAAGGGTTGGTGCATATTTGGCAAAGCCAATGCCATCCATACCCCGCTCTTCATGGTTATCGAGTGACTCAAGCCAAGCTGCAATAGTCGGAAACTTTGTCAGCGGTATGTGATCAATCGAGAAAAAAGATGTTGCATCTGTGCGACTTGTTACGTTTGAGAATGTGGGCGATGTCGAACGGCTGGAGTCCGATCCACCATGCGGGAATGCCATTACTTGATGTGTAGCGAGTGTGTTCACAGCGGGCTGGGCTGGATATCCCGCACCTTGATATGGAGCCCCCCACGGTGGTAAAAAGATGATGGGGGAAGGAGCTGGAGGATAGGGATATCCGCCAGAGGGGAATGGGCCCGGGGCGTTCAATTGGCTCGGATGAACTTGTGAATCTAGTCCAGTGGGTGTTGACGACGAGGCCCGTGCGTGCTGCCTCATGGCATGTAGATATAGTGTCGGTGGCTTGTTGTCAACCGTACCAACACCGTTGATCTAAATATATGTACTTAGTAAAGAAATAATGAATCTGATGAGCCACTTACGATCTCGCGAGCCCAGAATGATATCTGGCTATGAGTCAAGACCAAACAGGTCTCGTTTGGGCCCGGATAGCAATACACGGGTGACTCGGGAGCCTTCATGTGCTTCTTGCAAGTGTAGTGCTTTTGTAGCTCCGCGGTGTGCTCCTGAAGAGCAGTTGTGCCATTTTCCGTGGCACTAGTCCCAAATGCTGACGATGCCTGTTTAGATGTTGAAGTAGACGGTTTTGTAGCCTAAAAATATTGTCAGTATATATTAGCGATCAAAATAAATATATTACCGTTCGCAATCCCTTGCCAGACTTTGAGGTGTCGACAGTCGGATTCACTGATTTGTCGTCAGAGCCGCCATCTTCAAAGTATACGAGAATATTCTTGAGGGCGCGAGTCGATGGCTTTCCATTTGAGAGACGCGGTGGTACAAGCATAGGGCGCATCCTTGCAACGAAGAGCGCAAGTTCTTGTTCCGATTGAATGGATGTTGCTGCATGCTTCGCACTGTTTGAATCAAGTCGATATTGAAGCTTGAGGGTTCCAGGGTAGGCCTTGAGTTTCTCTGCTACTCTCATACAAAGTGCGTCGTAAGTGATGTTTGATGGGATCTCGAATGGAGAGTTTGTGCCATTTGGTTTACGAATGACGCATTGAACCACAAATGCTAGTAATCATTAGCAAAGGAATATTATCATAATCGGAATGAAACTCACGGCAGGTTTGAGGATTGTAAGTGCTTCGTGAGGCATGTACCTGGGTACTAGCCCCTCCCTTGCTTGTGCTAGTAGTTGACCTTGAGGCTTTCCCTTTCTTCTTCGTCACTTGAGATGGCAGCAGTGGCGGCGGCGGCATGCTACTCTGAAGGAATGCGTCATCCGTTCCACTTGAGTCAGACTCGCTTGAGCCAGAGTCTGAAGTTGAGGAAACGTCTTCAAGTGCCTGTGTAAAGTCTTCGCTCTCGTCTTCAGGATCAGATAGAATGACGGGATCATCCAGCACGGTGAGAAACTCTTTAGCACCTTCCTGTGGGTCCATGAACAAAAACGTGTTGAACGATGAGTTCATCGCATCAACCATTTCGCTATCGTTGTCGTTGTCGGCCTCAGAGATAGTAGGTAGTGGGCCTGGCGGGCCTGTCGTCTGACTGACTGGTGGGGTTTCCTTCGAGTGAAGCCGCTGTTTGGTATGGGTCGACTGAGTTGTAGTCTGAGCGATATCAGCATCGGATCTGGAACGCTTGCGAGACATAGGTTTCTGTGTGGTGGGATCAACTGAAGTAGCACGCGTCCTTCGAGGGGCAGATGACATGGCAGGAGGGGTGACGGCGGGTGCGTGGTTGGTCTTAGTTGAACTTTCTTGACGGATGCACTCGTTGGGGGTTCCCATCTTGATGCACCTCACGCAAGCACCCCCTGTGCTATCAGCTTCGCAACGAGACTTCGCAACCTTGCATTTTGTGCATGCGCCAAGTCGTTTCGCTTTCAAACATGAATCTCTACACCTGGAATGAGTACTAATCTTACATACCTTGGACAGCTGTAGCATCTGCATTTCCAGCGGGTTTTTGGCGCTTCTTGGAGCCTGCAGCCATGGTGGTTGATGAACACAAGCTGGAAAAAACGTGTTAGTTGTTTGATTTAGAGTCACCACCTCGTGGGCTCTGCTGCACGCGCTGTGTGTCATGATCGCACATGTCAATTTTAGTACGATTGTGAAACGGCGACACATTTTGTAGAGGCACAACAGACTACATGACAACAGTATAAGTAAAGCAACTACACATATCCACAATGCCTAAACCACCCAAATGTGTCCTGTGGGGTGATTGTATACAATGCCCTAAGAAGCGTGG
>JBBPTN010000295.1:0-24114 GCA_038094075.1 Xerocomus spinulosus | reverse complement strand
GCGTTGGCTTTTCCTGTCATTGTTATACTCGAATGGACGAATAGATGACGGAAAGGCTGACCTGCATGTCCTCGAACGAAGGCTTTTTATACCATTATTGGAGGCTGACGGCGGCTGGGCCGAATGCATTTCCGACCAAGCCTATTCAAAATTGGCCTTTGTATAGCAGTCCTGTTAGGTAGATGAGTGATATTGACAAGTGAGAATTCGAGCAGGGGTACTAGCAACTTATATTCCCACCATTAGCTACACTTTCCTAGTACATCTGTCCCTTTCGCACTGGCAGATTACGCCACACCTCCCCCTTCCCCCACCGAAATTACGGTACATGTCCCTTGTCGACGCCTGCCACTCTTGGAGGAATCAACGACCTGAATGAGGCCATTGATCTCGCCCGAGACGCACTCTCGCTTTGCCTACGAATCGGTCAACATTTTTGAATAATCTTGCTATGCATCTTTCCGCTCGGTACAAGCAGTTTGGCGAAATGAATGACAGACAAGTACTATTCAACCTGTTTGCTGAGCTGCAGCATGTGTCGAACTTACACTCACTGCAGACGATTTGGAAGTGGGTCGATGCAGTCGAAACATTCCATCATCCCACCATCATTCCTGCCTACGAAACAGCTCTTCGCTTACTCGTGAAGCATACTGCTGTTCTACCCTCATTACCACCTCCCTGTGATCAAATCTCTCGAGTCCTCGTCACTCGCAGTAGACGCATTTTTGGCTTGTCTTCGCAACCATGCCATTATTAAAGCAGTTGAATTACTCGAGCAGGGTTGTGGCATTTTCTGGGCCCAACTCACTCGACTCCGTTCTCCACTCGACGACCATCACCTCCTCTGCCAGGTCAGCTGGCAAGAAATTGGCAGATGAGTACATCCGTTTGACCTCACTCATCCGCATAGCTCTCCATTCACCTAACATAGACCAGTCTATAGTCTGAATTCAGAATTGCAGCAGGTCGTCTCCAGAATTCGCCCATTACCTGGGCTATCTCGATTTCTTCTCACATCCCTGTGTTCGGGTGCGTTCATATACAAGGACCAGGCAGGATGAGATCCGGGAAAGAAAAAGTGACGTTCCTCGAGTCCAGTAATGTCATGGCGGTAGTGGCGAGGTTGAAGTAACGACGAAGGTGCTTCAATTGACGTGTCCTCTGCCAACGCTGCCATCGACGTCTCCTTTGGAATAGGCATTCTCTCCTACCAGTGAGGAGGCGCGCACACGGTGCGTCTTCAGCAGGATTGTTAAGAATGTCGCAAGTCTCCGCAGGAGTGACTCAAGAGTGCCAGGCAGGCTCCTTTTTCCTTTCCGTATCTAGCTTCCCACACATACGCCATGTCATTGAGGTCGGCGGTATCGATCGCTGTGCCAAATGGACCAACAGCCGCTGCAGTGGGACCAAGCACACGAACTGCCTGGTTGGCGGCAGTAGTTACACGGACAAGAACAGACTTTCCTGCCAACGAACGTCTATCGTTTTCTTTAGTAACCTCGTTTGTGATCTGACGAGTATCACCAAACCGACAACTGGACATGGTATTTTCTGTTTGGAAGGAAGTAGATTGGATTTACTCTTTTGGAAGTGAAGCTTTGAAGTTCGATATCTGAATACATCACGGTTCGCATGGATGTTGGAAAAGCTCAGCACCACACACTGGATAGGTTAGTGGAATGGGACCACTGGCCGGTGTGGTCACATGGTGACAGCAGACGCAGTGGGGCGTACATCTCATCCTCATCGTCACCGCGTCAGCCTTGTGGTCATCGCACTCCTCGCCATCGACATGATGGCACTCACCTTCGTCGTCGTCGTGACCCTCTCACCATCGTCGTGGTGGTGGCGCCTCCTCGTGGTCATCGTTGTCACTTGCATGTTGGAGTCAGTCGCCAACTTCGTCCTCTCGTTTCAGGGACGGTAGCGCGGTCGTGTCGCCCTGGCCCACGGTGGTGGTGTTGCATCAGCGGTGTCGCCCCACCGTCGCGATTTGGGAGAGGGAGAACGCTGTCGCATTTGTGTCGCCGCTGTCGTTATGTATGTGGGCATGTCTTCGCGTGCCGCCGTCCGCGTCCTCGTCTGGATGGTGTGGTGGTCGCATTCCCGTCGTCGCTGTGGGCTACAGCAGGTGTGTCACCGCGCCGCCTTCTTCCCGTGATGGTAGTGGAAGGCTCCCTTGCCCATTGTCGTTGTGTGGTGGTCGCACTGGCACAGCCGCCGTGAGTTCAATGTGGCCCATTCCATTTCCCTCAACCTGTCGCGGTTGCTCTAGTGTCTGCTACTAGAAGAGTACAGGACAATATAATCTGTTAGGAATCCCTCAATGTTGACTACACTCAAGTAACAATGGACACGAACACAATCCAAAAGGGCATCCATCTGCTCTCCAGGTCGTCAGTTTACCTAGTTGAAGCATCACTCAAAGTATCAAAAGGGTCTCGGATCTGGGACCAAAAAGCTAGGAGACGCGCGCATCACGCGGGCATGTAGGCCATCGAACAAAACCACACAGTATTCACCTAATTGAAGGGCATGTACAACAAGTTAAAAGCATCTGGGCGTACAACCCTATGGGATTTAGTGTCAGAGGTGTGTGCCTAAGCGATCCGCAACGACACTGATACCGTATTGTAGGGAAGTTCTCGCAGCAACCAGGACCGGTTGTCAGTGAGCAGCAATAATTGGAAAGGCAGCTTTCGCATGCAAGCGTATGGTGTGTGGCATTAGCCCTATCACCTGTATGAGAATATTTCCCCCATGTCTGCTCTAAATTAGCACCGACTCGGAACCTGACATCCCAACATCGAAGCGAGGACCCAATATAGACACTCACAGACATGGTCGTCATCTAGTTGAATGGCCAACTCGTTCTTGCGATACATTGGTTTTGACAGATTGACAACGTCGGGTGTTCAAAACATCACTACACCACAAGCAACGAGGTGAACATCGAGCCAATTGCCGGTTACTCAGGCGGGCAAGAAGGGTCTCTGTTAGACGTGGTGTAGGAACCCAACATGTAGCTCTTACTATTGATTGGCACAGGGACCCCAGCATGTTCAACAATGGCGACGGCGAAGTGGTTGCTATGCATGTCCCTACTTTACGGTTGAACCACTCGCTCAACGTTTGCTCCTAGTTATGATTATGAAATCAATCCACCCGCCTCTTCCAATGGCAGCGGTGGTCTCGGGCCTCGTTGGCATGCAACGTTGCCTCGACTGTAGCTCCAGTCCCACTGCCAACCTGTATTCCCACCAGCAATCCCAAGGGTGGACAAGTGAGTCCCTTGGTCAGTCCCTGGGTGGTTTCAGTTTGGCATAGCCGTATTCGCCCTGAGTGGACAGCGCTGTTACTTCCTGATACATCGAATATATCAACCCTTTGGTGTGATGCTTGCTACAGGGATCACAGGAGCATCTGCTGATACGAAGCAGATCAGAGTATCAAGAAAGCTCTTCCTGCCATCACATTGAGCACTGCATTTGTTATGCTGGATAATCAAACTTTCATTGTGTGAAAGCTGATTGTACTGGGATGAATTTTTGTAGCTCTGGTATGGCTGGTTGAGAGAACAGCCTTTCCTTTTCCATGTTTATGGTTGATCATATCTTTTCAGAGACTCATTTGCAGAGTTCCAGAGCTATGTCAAGTCTGTGCATGCCCAGTTTCCTGTAGGCTCTCCTGACTCAGATCTCACTAGGTGATAATGCTGACATGCCACCACAAGAGGTACCAGTTGGTCATATCTGAGTTTGCCCTCCAAAGCCCTGATGGTGGCCAGGCTGGTGATTCTCCTTTGTATCTGTGTTCTCCATCTTGGTGGATATATCAAGGGTCTCTTTGAGTGAGCTTTAGATTTATAAACAGTGCATCCTATGTAGAACTGTACTTCAGCTCTCACATAATATAGAATGAAGCAAAAAACCATATTGAGGATTTGCCTTGAATTACACTTAAGCCAAGTGCCACAAGTTTTGATTTAGGAAATGATTTATTACATATATGTATAAGGGGAATGAAACAAAACATAGAAATCACTTCCAACAGGAAATCCAGGACTCTCCAAAAAGAGAACTCTCAATGTTGGCTGTATGAGTGCCATAGGAAGATATGATCAAAGAATGAATAGGAGGATAGATATCTCTGTTCCAAGGGGCATGCCAACCCAATATACCACCATTAGGGCATAGAATCCATCCATCATTTACATTCAAATGACATAAAGAATGAAGTTCCTTCACCTTCCACACCACCACAGAACAGTCTGCAGAAGCAGAGGCAATATATGCACCATCAGGAGAATAGGAAACAGAGTTGATAGCTTCTTTATGCCACTGAAATGGACCTGCCATAGTGTTGCCTATGGTAACATCCCAAACCCTAATGGCCTTGTCATCTGAACCAGAAACAATGTGATTGCCATCTGGAGAGTAGGCAACAGAATTTATGGAGTTTGTATGTCCCTGTAATGGACCTACCACTATTTGGCCAGTGGTAGCATCCCAAACCCTGATGGTCTTATCACTTGAGCCAGAGGCAATATACTTGCCATTTGGAGAATAGACAATAGAATTGACTGGACCTGTGTGCCCTAGGAATGGTCCTGCCACAGTCTGGCCAGTAGTGGCATCCCAAACCCTAATGGTCCAGTCACTTGAGCCAGAGATGATATGCTTGCCATCTGGGGAATAGGCAATAGAATTGACTGGACCTATATGCCCCTGGAATGGACCTGCCACAGTCTGACCAGTGGTGACATCCCAAACTCTAATAGTTTCATCATCTGAGCCAGAGACAATGTGCCTGCCATCTGGAGAGTATACAATAGAGTTGATAGACCTTGTATGTCCTTGGAATGGATCTAGTACAGTTTGACCAGTTGAGGCATTCCAAGTCCTAATGGTCTTGTCCTGTGAGCCACTTCCAATGTACATGCCATTAGGGGAGTAGGCAATAGAAGTAATCTTATTTGTATGCCCCTGGAATAGCCCTTCCATAGTCTTCCCAGTGGAAGCATTCCATACCCTAATGATATTATGAGAGGAGCCAGAAACAATATGTTTGCCATCAGGAGAATAAGCAATGGAAGTGATAGAATCTGTATGTTCTTGCAGGTTATGAACCTCTTGCCAAGTAGCTGGACATCCAGAGGAAAGGGAGGCATGATTCTGAAGATGGTCAATCCAGAGTTTGCAGAGTGGAGAGCTGGTTGGGGTCTGGGGAAAGGCTGATAGATACAGGTGTGGGGTAGACACTCTCAGCACAGGGGAAAACACTAGAATAAATTGGGATGCTTCCAATGCTAATGTAGCAAGCTCTTGGTCCTAGTGTCCAATTTTATGAGTACACCTCACATGTGGTGATTCACTTTACTTACCTTGGCCCAGGTGCCAAGAAGAGCACAGGCCTTCTGAGCAGATAGCATACTAGAAGAGACTGGAGAGAATAGAGAGAGCAGGCTGATGGCTTCAAGCCAGAATGGGAAGAAATCCCTGAAAAAACAGGCAACATCATTCAGTGACTCTTGTGTACTTGGAGCATGTTGCAGGTGGTCCATCCAGTATCGGCATGAATATGATAGGTGAGCAGGGATGGTTTGCTTCATGCAAGCAGCAAGGTCAGGAACAGCATCATTACGGAGTTGGGAGTCCTTGAGGTTACAGATGTTGAACTTGAGCATGTTTCGCATGCATGTTAGCAATGCTTGTCCAAGACATTGGGAATGGCAGGGTAAGATACGGACATGGAATATCGAACTGCGATTCTCATCGAGTAAGAAGTCACGGAATGATGTGTGAAGAGGGCAGATGGGCTTTTCTTCATTGAATACACCATCCAACAGAGATCCCATTGGCTTGATGACATCTTCCAGATTCAGATCTTTATTCAAGCCAAACAGAGCAGAAAGGGATGTAAGAGGGAGCGGTTCGTGCAGCGCAAATATGATTGCCATCACAGCTCGAAAGCGCTCTCGACCCTTATTGAGTGTGAATAGTCCACCTAGTATGGAATTGTACAACTGATCTAGTAGCCGAACGGAGCCACCCTCGTCGGTACACAAAAGTTCTTGCAATCGCCTGCAGGGATCTGTTCCGGCCTGAATGAATTTGCATGCAGTCGCAGCCCACTGAAAGAGATGTTGTGAACGATCAACAAGAAGTCGGCACCACTCTCGGTTAGGCCATAACAAGTCAAGTTCGAGATACTCGCCAAGGGAGTGGTTGATGAACCTCTCGAGGTCTTCGTCAGTCGTCTCCTTTGGAATGTCTCCCATTTGTTTGTGAAACAAGCGGGGACCAGACGGAAGTTTGGTAATGATGTCCCACTCTGGCCGAGCTGTAATGAGAAAGCGGAGGTTTTTCGGCAGTGCATCATCAGCAATATGCTCTGCAATCAATTCCAAAAGGTTCCAACTGTCATCACATTCATCCAGAGCATCGATGACAACCACCAACTGAGGCCTAGTAACGTCAAGGTGCTTATAAGGTTCGATGATGAACCGCTCCAATTGCTCCGATGGTGATCCCGTCGTCCGTAGAGACCGATTGTCTTTCACAACCATCCATAGGGCATATTTGAAATGAGGATCATGGTCGCAAAGACCACGTGCGATGGTGCTGAACAGGTTTCTTGGGTTCCGTCTTGCATCGTCAGTGCTGGAGAAGCAATACAACGAACCCAGCATGTTATGCTTGTCATACAATCGAGCAATCGAGTGAGCCACTGCAGACTTGCCCGATCCAGCCACCCCAGTGAGGAGGCACACACGTGGTGCATCTTCAGCAGGATTTTCTAAGATGTCACAAATCTCCAGCAGGAGCGACTTGCGAGTGCCAGGCAGGCAGCCTTTTTCCTCTACATAAATAGCTTTGGGTACAAACATCATGTCGTCAAGGTCGGCATTGATTTTATCAGTATCCGCTTGAGTAAGACCATGCGCATGAAGTGCTTCCGTTGCTTGATTTGCGACAGTAGCTCGGGCCTTGGCCACAGCAACAGTTTGAACAGTACATGTAAACTTGATTGTAACGTCAGAAGGTTCGGCCTCATCGGATGTATTGATGCAGAGACGTTCCTCCAACACTTTGGTCACTGGCATCACTTCACTAGAATACATGCTATAAAGGGCCCACATACACTTATTGTTCAATTTTCCTGTAATTTCCTTGAACGTGTGGATGAGGCTTCCCACATGCTTGTCCCGTGTCAAGCAAGTGCGATTTTTCTGGTAAATATCCACGAGTAAGATGGATGTGTCTTCCCCTCGGCTGCAAACATTCAGTATCCTCAAGTAAAGCACAAGGGCATATACGGACAAGAACAGAATTTCCTTCCAATGAATGTCTTTATCTTTCTCCTTAGTGACCGCGTTTGTGAACTGACGAGTATCGCCAACTGACAATCGGACATAGTATTTTCTGTTTACCAGAAGTAGCTTGGATTTACTCTGTTGCGAGCAAAGTTCGATATCTGACAACACCCAAGTCCGCATGGAAGAAAGGCTCAGCACCGCAGACATACCTTGAATAATGACCTCTGTGGTCCTTAAAAAACAATCAGTATATATATTGCCACGAAACCCAGAAGGTAGCACACACATGATTTGAGCTTGACTGGGAATACTCCGTTGCGAAGATGATAGCAGGGGAGTGAGAGTGGTTCAAGAACAAGCCAGCGTGTGTGTGGAAGGCCGGATCCTCCAACCACGTGACGACGCATGATCCGAAGATATCTTTTGTTCTACTAGTACCATGCTAACGCTCCCCTTCCAAGGTCCGGGGTATCCAATGAGATTCGACACTTGAAGTCATCTAGGCGGAGATGGAACACCAAAGACGACCCCTGGAAACTTCAAAGTTAGTATTAAACGGCACCAACCATTAATGTGCCTTGGAAGTACGGCAACTTACTATAACGCGGGCGGCTGTTCCATGATATGAAGTCGCAACGTACTAGTCGGGTCTTGACGGGATACGCGGCTTTCCGGGCGTGTGTCTTCTAACCTCGTCGGGTCCTCGGATGCCAGGGGTTAACGTTCAGCGACAATACAAGACCGACAGGTTAATTTCGTCAGGCTTCTTGGGGTAACAGCGACTAACTCCCAGTGAACATTTAGGTACTCTGCTTTTAACGCCCACCTGGTATCGAAAAACCGTGCACTCACAGAAACCACCCCAGACTGGGCTTGGAGAAGGATATACATACACAGCTGCATTTCGTTCTGTCACAATTTTCTGTCATTATCTGGTACTCAACCAGACCTGTGGAGAGATACGCCACTGATATGATGCAGGGTACGTGGACGATGTCCCAGTTTCGTATTCTCATCATTAACTCCTATCTCTGATCTGATGGATAGTAGCGGCGAACACACGTAGACGGGGCTTTCACCGAAAATAATCCACCTGAATGCTCACATTCAAGCCTTCTTCTTACGTACGTATGGACGTTCCCTTCGTCAAACAGCGTTGTGTTGAACACCATCTTCACGCAGTCAGTGTTCTATATATTTCACTTTGTGCATGTGCCATCATATGCAGAATGCTTGGCATCCGGAAGCCATTTCTTCGTGGTTTCTATGCCGGGATGACACTCGATTGAGACCGAGCCTTCAAAGTCGTCCGGGTGATCTCGTTTGTGGCTTTCAGAAGACAGAAGCCCGACTTAAATACGTCGACTGTGTTTCTACTCCTTACCCATTCATCCCCCTCTCACCACGATGCCTACACGCCGCGTTTTACAGCAGTACGCTATTGCTGTTAGCATCTTCAGCTTATTCTTCAACACCGCTGAAGGCGTTGTATCAATTGTCTTTGGTGCTGAATCGTCCTCGCATGCGCTTGTCTTTTATGGCCTTCAGTCGGCCGTCGAGGTCATCTCGGACATCCTTGTCACCTGGCGTTTTGTTAGTGTCAGCATGTCAGGCGACGAACCGGAGAACCTCCAAAAGACGTCCTCAAAAATCATTCGGTAAATCCGATCCCTTGAGATTCCCTTGCCCCTTCTAACGATGACCCAATTATATTCCTTGTCCATCACATCCTACCCATCTCCACAGAATCGAGCGTGTCGCGACGACCATTATTGGTGCTATGCTGATCTCCCTCACTTTTGCTGCTATCGCCACTTCTGCCGTCTCCCTCAAAGGACGTGACCACCCATCCACCACCTTGCCTGCCATCCTCATTGCGTCCATTTCAACGGGTTTCACTCTACTCCTCTACCTCATTAAACGTTACCTTGCTCGTGCTCTTGACTCGAGCGCCCTTCACGGCGAAGCCCTCTGCGCCCTCTGCTGCGTACAACTCTCCATCGTCTTACTCGTCGGCTCGTTGATCTACATGGTATGGAAAGGCGGTTGGTGGTTAGACGCAGCGACGGCGATCGTGATTAGCCTCTTGTTTGGCTGGGAAGGCATCAAAGCGATCCGGTGGGCTCGGAACAAGAATTTCGACGGTGGGTGTTGTGGGGAGTGCCGCCCCAAGGCCAAGGACGCCCCCGCTTGCGCGACGCCTTCGAAAGAGGGAGAGAAAGCTGAAGAACCAGGGACGGAACGGAGTTCGTGTTCCTCTGCTACCCGGTGTTGCGGAAACCCGAAGAAAGTGGAGTCTGTTGGCGGCGAACACGTCTGAGCGTTCGATACGCAATCCTGCTCCGTGACTCCATTCGTGATGAGAATATACCGTTGAGCAGTACGACATGTTTTGGTGTACTAGTATGGAACTCAACACGTATCTATTGGCATGGGAATAACAAGTTGCTGGGCCGCCTTCAACGCGGCTGGTTTGGGAGTTTGAAATGCGACCAAAATGCGAGCATTCGCGGCATATCAGATTATCAAGGAGAAACGTATTAGGCCCACGATATCCAAATCTATTCACCCTGATTTCATTAGAACGGCATTGGCGTGATGCCTCTATTAACCGCAATGGCACGCAACAAGAGTCTCCAGAATAATGCGATTGATATACTTGAGAAATACATATGTGATGATGAAGGCTTACATCTAGTCTAGGTATCTACATCTTTTGTCGTGGCCTCCGTGGTTGAGTTGAATCACCGCACGGCGGCCCCATCTAGGAGTAGAGCCAAACCGATCCCTTATCCCTGAACGAGCCCAAGTTCGCCGCGGTCCAAGACGGCCTTGAAACCAAAGTGTGATTCGTATGCAAATTGCTCGGTGACGGTCCACATCTTGTAGACCGCCTTGCGGGCGTTTGTCCGGTTGACAACGTGCTTGGCATCCTCATCAGGGACGAGTTGCTCAACCTCGCTGTCCAGGATGATACGACCTGAAGGAGAGAGAAGATCGGGGTCCAGTCTAGCAGGAAAAACGTGTTTCAGCAAGCAATACGGCGTCTGAGCTTGTGTGACTTGCCTGTCACGGGCAGCGGCGTCCATCTCGGGGTCGGCCGGGGCAAACAGTTGACCACAGAAGTCCATCGTTTTCTAATAATGGGTTATTAGGTGTGCTGGCAGACCAAGGCTCGGACAAAATACCTGTAGTTCATCCTCCGAGAGGGTCCTTCCTACGTCGGCGGTACCCTGGATGACTGGAAAACACCGACATGTAAGGTAGTATTGTGGTGAAACCCGAGTCGCACCCACCAGGTCGGAGGATATCAAATGCACGGTCAAAGTTGTCCTCGTCAACATCGCTCATCACGGGCGCACTTTGGTTGCGGATTTGCTTGTATGTCCCCAACACAACGAAGAGGAAGCTAGACCATGGAAGTAAGAATCTCGTGATTGCTACTCGCGAGAAGTCACATACCGAGTGTAAGCAACGCCGACCTTGGACGAATGCCATTTGTGGGCAGCCTCTTCCGAAGCACTTCCACGAATCGACGCAGCAATGGTAATGGCCGCAGAAAGGGCACCCGTGAATGCCAAATGTATACCAGAAGAGAAGAAGGGGTCAATGAAGGCTATCAATCTATTAGGATAATCGGACGAATTATATCAATATCTGCGCACCTCCGGCATCTCCAGCGATGCGGTAGTTTGGCCCCGCGTAACTTGGAGCAGAGTAGCTGAAGTCACTGGCGGACTTGACACCCTCTGGTTTGTCCCTGTTGCGCAAGTTACCTTCGCCAATGAGTTTGATAATACCAGGCGCAAGGGGCAGTTCTTGAAGGTAGTGGTCCTGGAGGGTAAAGCCTTTGGAACCAGCAGCTTCTCTGCCAGCACGCTTTTTGTTGATGCTGATATCTTGGTCCATGACGACACCAACAGACACGGATCCATCGTGCAGAGGGATGTACCAGGCCCATCCGGACTCATCTATACCATCCGTGAGTCAATGTGGATGTACTCGGCGGTTGAGCGTCACCTTCAAGAGATTCGATCCACACGGCGTTCTCTCGCGAGGTGTCTGGCATGTACTTGCCGGCGTTCTCCCAGTAACCCCAGCAGGCAATGTTGTTAAGACTTTTGTTGAACTTGCGGTTGTTGAGATAACGCGTCGACATGATGCCGTTCCTGCCAGATGCGTCGACCAAGTACTCAAAGTCAATGCGACCCGTTTCCCCGGAGGCTCTCTTCCATGAAGCCGCAACTGGTTGCTTTTCGTTAGTGCTGCTGAAGTGTATCTCTGTGACACGGGTCTCTTCAATCACACGGACACCAGAGGAGGAGGCATAGCGAAGGAGGACTTCATCGAACTCGGAACGAACCTACGAAGAGATTAGTTTCTTCTGAAGTGGAGTCCGTAACGTGAACTGTCTACGTACGACGTTCCAGGAGTTGTTGTCAGGGCCGAGAACCTCGTAGTCGGTGTCTGAAGGCTCTGATTAAAATCTAAATATAGCATCAAAGGAGATGCACCTACATCCTTCGCGCTTGTGTTGGTTCAGCTTCACAGCTGCTCCAGGCTGCGGGAACAACTTCAATTTCCTCGATGGTCTAATATAGCATCACAAACTGACCTTTACTGCAAACTTGCGAGCCTTGACGAGTTCGTCCGCATCAATGAACCGCAAGAATGGTCGGGCAGATGGCAGCATACTCTCGCCAATGTGGTATCTTGAAAAGTTGTCAGGTCTTCACACCGCGTTGCATAGAGAGAACGAAATGGCTAACCTTGGGAACTTGGCAGCTTCGAGAAGGGTGACTTGGAAACCCTCTCGGGCGAGTGCAGTGGCTGAGTAGCTGCCAGCTGGACCACCTCCGATGACGAGGATTTGGGTGGATTTTGGTACCTGCTGTGGTTGGACGTCGTTCGGTATTCTGAGACAAAAGCACGGAGGACCTACAGTAGATTCGATGGCCATGGTGTTCAGTGAGTTGGAACGGTGAGTTCAAAACGACAGAGTGCTCCTGGTTTTATACCTGATCCAACGCGCTTCCCATGGATCTGACGTACTGTGATGCTTCACATCGTGATTCTGATGGCGAGTAGCTGCGGACACTGCAGAGTGCACAGTGTTTCCAAGCAACATGCAGATGAGATCGTGGGACCCTTTGTCAAAACCATTGGACCGTAATCACACACCCCAAGATAGCAAACAAAAGGTAGCGTAGCATGAGCGAGGGAAGACCAAGTTGGCGGCCATCACGGACGACACTGCACGCTGTTCAGATAGAGGCCGAGAAGTCCTGATGTGCATCAATCCCGCAATGCTCGTGAGATATTGTTGGAGTCGTTCTCGGCGCTGGGTCTGGCAGTCCTGTGCTAGAAGCGATGTCCACATCAGTTGCTAAAGAATTTTCAGCACCATGGCGGCGTGCGTGGAATCACTGGACACACCGTGGAGGTTCTGTGAACGAGTGTCAGTACTTGAAAAGTGAGAGGCGTAGTGGTAGTACTCTCCCACGATTAGTAAGAAGTCGGTACACTTTTCTCAAGTACTACTTGACGAGTACTACCAATACCATAGCGCTCATGGATTGATGCCGAGCAATTGCATCAATTCCCACCAAGGCAGAGAAGTCGCGGGTAACTCATTTCCATACCACCAGCAGACTGATGGTGGACCAGTAGGAGAGCCCACGAGGTACTCGATAGGCTGAGAAAGATCACACCCATGGCAGATGGGTCGATACAAAGTGATGCGCCTTCGCAACAATCAACAATTCGAGTGCGGCCGGGGCACCGGCAATCAAAGACCTCCCATTGATTGATTGCCATTGAGTGCTCATTCTTACTGGACGGTTAACTCTCCGTAAGTCAGTTTTCATGGTCTTACACCAACATCGTTAAACGGCGCAGACTGTAGTGTCAGTGCGCCTGGAGTGGACGCACTGTACACGGCGTCAGTTGCGGTCGTCAAACCGAAACAAATAGGCCTGAGCAACCTGATACCAAGTTGCCAGTGAGCTGCTCAATGAACATTTGAGATTTCGGGTGTTACTGACGTATCTAATCACGATGATGATCTGACGATCCATGTCTTGCGTGTAGAGCTGACAAGGAGATCTGTAGATATTTAAAAAGAAACCATATAATGACACATGCCGAGATTGGCGTCAACCAATTTTTTGAATGCCTCTGGATCCATATGAGAGACTTCGCTGCAAACCCTTGATCTCTCCCTGGTCCGAGCATGACGTTAGCGAGGTCTTTTAACATGGACCCGTGCCTCGTGCTTCCGGTTGCGCCGGTGTACTACGGACAGTGTGTGTTTATGCTGACAGGTCCAGATGTGTTCCCGCGACAGAAAATATGCCATTGCCCGGACTTATCCATTGAGCACTCCGCGTTTATGTGCCTGCAAATGGCAAGTTAATGGTATTGACCTATATATACTGGCCAGTGTAATAAGCAGCATGCGCTTTATTTCGAGAGGCTGGGATGGCGTTTTCTGACTATTGAGATGTTCTAATCGTTCCGTGTCGAAGCACTACAATGCTGCAGACCGTGCTCTCGGAGAATTGGCTTTGGCTGGCAGATTAACGGGAGCCTTTGTTAGATAGCGGACGCGTATCTGACGCCCTGGCCTACCTACTTTGCCCATCAATCAGTAGATCATACAGGAGGACCAACTCCTTACATACAGTAGTTGTTCCAATCAGCTCATTGTAAATGCGAACTAGGAATGCAAGTCAGACATCTTCCGTCCAAATAGCGAAAGTGCCGTACAATATCTTGTAGTAGACTTGCGGTGAGGTCGAGAAAATCAAGATTATCACAGGGTTGCCTGATAGTAATTGCCTTTAGTTTACGACCGTTGATCACGATCCAAAATAACTGTCTGCAACAGCGAAGAAACCGTCCAATCCGGTGTCAAGAAGACCTCAGCGTACGGACCAGCAGCCCCCAGATCCTCAAACGTGGGTGGAAGTGCTAAGACGCCGGATTAGACGCCGTCGCACACTCACATTATGTAATAACCCCCATTCCTCGCTGGCCTTCTTCCTCAACGTCCCGCATCCTCTCGGTGTGTGTCGAAGCGAGTCACCGTCCATCGCATTGAGGAGTCCACAGGTGGAGGGCCCCTCGATGCACGGGATAAAGCAGGGGATACTGATAGTGTGCCGAACACAGGCGATGGTCACGGCGCAACGGCACATGCACGATAAACGATGGTGGGTGAAGCGAACAACCGTACTTTTAAACAATCTCAGATGATAGCGTACCTGAATGTTTTGAACCCTCATCAGCACCTCCAGACAACCACACAGGACGCGGAAACGGCCACCCACAAAGCTTGACAACGTAGTACAGCATGCGAGTGGACCGCAAGTGGGTCGTGCTGGGGTTGGCAGGGGATACAACAACTTCAATGTCGGGGGGTACCACTGAATGAACCCAAAGCCTCTGCGTCAGAACTTGGCCAGGACATTCCAAGAAACCATCTCTCCGAGTCCGGACCACTGCCAGCGATGTTGCTCAGGCACGGAGAACCGTACTTTGACAATGGACATTACCAAGACGCCCATTCGCGCGCATGCCGTTCGATACCTCAATATTCTTTGGCTGGCACAGTCTAACTTGACCAAACGTTGCGTCTCAAAAATGAGTACCAGTCCGACAGGATCGGACTTGCATCGTTCCTTTGTCACCATTACCCTTGAAATGCGCATAAACCGTGGCGCGAGACTCCGTGATTGTGGTGTCGGGTCGAGGTGCACCGCAATCCTAACCATCAACTGGATCTCAAATAAGGCCGGAGCAAAATCGCCTCCGCTCCACCTGGGCATGTTGGAGATGCATATATGGATAAAGCGGGGTTACCGGGTAATTGTGAAGCAACAGCGGTGGAGGTGGTGAAGAAGTGGACGCTTATGCAGTAGACGACTTCTCTATGATTCTGGAAGGTTGACTTTTCGAGGAGGACCTCAGGGATATCCTATATGATGTTAAGTAACGTAAATTGGAGAAATGGCCAGTACGAGAGAATACACAATTCGCATGCTTGAATTCAGCCTGAGCAGCCTCAGTTAGGGGATCGTCGAAGCAACAACGCAAGCACTGCCTTTGGAGCTGGAGAAGCCAATCAAAAGGGGATATGACTTTGGGTATTTACCTACCATACCTACCTCGTACGACGGTTTGTTGTGAACTTTCAATTTACTACCTGAGCTCGCTGCCTCCCTCGGTGACAAAGTTCACAGGAAATGCTGTGCGGACGAGTTGCTCACGTGATGAATGTATCCGAGTAGCGACTCCCGAATCCCGATGTCCACTTGACCAAAATGTTGCGGACCGGAATTGCTCGCCTTCTTGCCGGTTATCAGAGAAACGCGTCTTGTTCAAATCGATCATCATCATTCGCATATCCCTCTGTTTACTGCTCCACGACTCGGAGAGCCATGGCTTCACTTACGGCTGAGAGATATTTGGCAGACAAGGCAGCTCCAATTTGCAGAGTCGAAGTTGCCAAATCTTTCACTCAACTCACGTTCGTATCTCTTGTTGATCTATTTCGATGTGCTCACAGGGAAATAGTGAAAAGGAGAAATTGTATGCGCACTACATCGGAGAGGCATCATGGGCAGGAGCTCGCATCATTCAGGGCCAGTGGACACCACAAGCCACCGCACTTTACGACCTCTTAATCCTCACATTCAGCACCAATGGAAAGCTGACCAATCTTGAAGCCCTACAGAGTAAATCCGGCGTCAGTCAACAGGCCTTTGAAGACCTCCTTCAATATACTACCCAGGTTTGCCCACCGCCACTTTTTCATCGGGCCAATTTCATCCTTGAGCATCGTAGATCTTGCACAATCTAGCCAATTACAAGAGTTTCGGTTTCACCAAAATTGTTCCTCGCATTTCCGAGGTTGATTTTGCCAAGGTTATTGCAGCCTCTTCGAATGCGTCTAATGCACTTCCGCTCTTCGATCAAGTTAGTCATCTCAGGTCTTTTCTTTCTTTGAGCTGCATGTAAACTTGACGCAGCTCAAAGAGCATATATATGCGACAACCCCAGAGGGATCATTGTCGATCGGAAAACGATCTGAGGGTCATGTGTCCAACTACTACCTTGGAGACGTCATTACGGACGAAGAAGTTGCCGCTGTGCAGTTGGAAGCCGAAAAGCTTGGGATTGACATACTGAACACACGGTAAAAGTCAGAGGTTCGAAAGGATACACCCCCTGATCCACTCTGTATAGTGTCCGCAAAAATGGTCGAGCGGACTTTACACTTCTAGTCGCTTCTGCTCAGAAACAGCCCGTGGCTTCTCATGACTTGACTTCGAAAGTCGTCAGTGGAAAGCTGACAGTCGAGTATGGTGATTTTTCGGAATCACTCACCAAGGTTGTTGCAGCTCTGCAGGAGGTGATAATCCCCCTTTTTCGTGTGCTTATGACTTAGATCGGCTATAAACAGGCGAAAAAATATACTGCCAACGAAAATCAAGCTTCCATGTTGGATGGGTACATTAAATCGTAAGCTTCTTTTCGTAGACAACTCCTGATGAGTATTGATTCTTCTCACAGCTTCGAGACGGGTTCCATTGAGGAGCACCAAAAGGGCTCCATTGCATGGGTCAAGGATGTTGGACCCGTCGTGGAGAGCTACATTGGATTCATCGAGACATATGTCGACCCGTACGGTGGTCGTGCTGAATGGGAAGGTCAGTCCCGCGCTGCTCGCATTGTGCCTGCTACTCAAATCCTACTAGGTTTTACTGCCATCGTTGACAAAGCTCTCAGTGCCAAATACGATCAACTCGTAAACGATGCACCTGAGCTCATTAAATGTCTTCCATGGGGGACCGAGTTTGAAGTAGATCAATTCAAGAAACCAGACTTTACCGCTCTAGAGATTTTGCATTTTGCCACTGGAGGTAAGGAATACGAACAAAGCCAGATGAATATCTTATATCTATGGGTTTCTAGGGGTACCAGCCGGAATTAATGTGAGTGATCTAATCCGCCCATTATGCCGACTGAAAAATAGACCAGATACCCAACTACTATGAAATCCGAGAATCGACCGGATTTAAAAATGTTTCACTCTCTGTTAGTTCCGCATTCCCTACGTCTCACCCCATCTGATTTAAATGACCTCTTTTCAATAGAATATCCTCGCTGCAAAGGATCCCAGTAAGCTGTGTTTGATGGGATACTATAGTCAATAACCATTGCGAACCAGACGAGGAAATAACTTTTATCCAAGAGTCCGACCTCGAAGTGTACAAAAAGTGGGATTCCCGCGCATTCGAGGTCCAGGTTGCAAACCACGAGCTACTCGGTCATGGATCTGGCAAGTTATTTGTGGAACGTGCGGATGGGACGTTCAATTTCGATCGTGAGGTGCTGTCAAATGCTTGCCGTTTATTACATACCATCGACTCACCTCGCTGGGCAGACCATTAATCCACTCACTGGAAAGAAAGTGTAGGTTCCGCTTTGTCATTCCGTCTGCCCTAGCTAATGTCTCGATCGGTACAGCACTACGTGGTACAAGCCTGGACAGACTGCTGGTTCCGTCCTGGGCGAAATTTCCTCCTCCTTGGAAGAGTGCCGCGCAGAAGCTGTGGCAATGTACCGTGAGTGACCCCCCATCTATGACGCGCATCGTCCACCACTATCGCCTCTCAGTTGCAAACAATGCCAAGATTCTGAGGATCATGGGTGTGAGTATATCTTTTCAGAGGTGTATTTTGCCTGTCTCACCCGAAAATAGTACGAGGATGAACAGGACCGTGAAGACATTGTCTATGTATCCTTCCTTTTGATGGCTCGGGCCGGTCTTCGCGGGCTGGAGTACTATGATCCGTCTACGGGCAAGCACGGGCAGGCACACATGCAAGCGAGGTTTGCAGTCCGAATCATCTACCCGTGATGCACGCGTTGATCCATGCGTGTGCACTAGGCTGGGTATCACCAAGTTCATGGAGGAAAACGGCCTGGTGACACTCGAGACGGTCCGCGACGCCCAGGGCAACCTCGAAAATGCATATGTCAAGGTGTGTTGTCGTTCTCCCGACTTCAATCGAATCCCGACCGTGCTGTTTAGGTGGATCGCAAGAATATCCTCCAGAATGGTAGTAGAGTGATGGGAGAGCTTCTTCGCCAACTGCAGATACGCAAGAGTGTGGCCGACGGACCGGGTGCGAGGGCGTACTACACAGAATTGACGACGCCGCGCAAGGAATGGGTGACTGAACTGAGAGACCTTGTTCTGAGGAAGAAGCAGGTGGGTCGTCTTGCTTGTGTACTTGTGCCTCGTGTGACGTGTTGGGCGTACGACAGCCCCGCAAGGTGATGTTGCAGGCAAACACAGTCGTCGTGGACGGAAAGGTCGAGCTGAAGGAGTATCCCTTGACGCCAGCTGGTTTGATTGAAAGTTATATCGACAGGCGGCTTTGAGGTAATCTATTCTTTACCAAGGATCATAGAACTGTCTAAATATCTGTATTAACAATGTACTTTGCGCCATGGTATTCGTAGCACATCCCAAATCGTATCCTCCGTCCCAAGTTCTAGGTTTTGCTGGTGACGATGTACAGTGGGATGTACAGTGAGGCCCGGCGTCTACATGGTATTATGGGCTTCCACGTTATCGACACGATCATCCCCGCCGAACAACAACGGTGTCGTTTCATGTGCATCGCACGTCTCAGCCCCTACTGGCTCGCGTGGCACCCCAATCCGTGTGCGGGAAGGCCCGTCATCTTCATACACTGAGAGACATCCATGAGACGGTGGACTTTCGACCAGACACCACTCACAGAATGCCAACTCCTCCAGAGTACGTCCCGACGTCTCCGGAAACATCAGGTAGATAAACACAACCTCGAAAGCAGCCCACACACAATAGCTTTAGCAGTGTCGTTCAGCACACGTTCCATACTCACAACAAAACTTACACGATATACCATCTCCAACCTGGCGTCGTGCGTCAGGATCGGGGTAGGAGAGCCGAGTAGTACATGAACGCACCTAGCGCGTCGAGGCCGATGGGATTCATAAACTGGCCAAAGAAGGCTGCCCCACGACACCACTGCTGGAAGATGGAGAGCCCCTGAGCTCGGACATGGAACGGGAACACCTCCACTAGATAAGCTACACGTGTTTGGTCACGACGAACGAGCGACTACGTCATGATACGTACTGTTCGTCAATGGATTGATCCCCATGTTGAAAGCTGGACTATGCAAAAAGATGAGGCTGTCGAATACAGAGTGAGACATGAAACGTGGTATTTCCTGAGCTACTTACACCATCACGACTTTCGTAGCTGCCTCGCTGTGGGTGTTTGAATACACTGCACTTGCTGCGGTCCATGCGAGAAAGAAAACGAATATCAAAGAGGTAGACAACTAGATAGACCTTCAGTGAACGGATACGACAAACGATGTTCGGACTTGCCAAAAACATTCTTCGTCGTGGGTATCGGGGTACTATCATTGCCAGGACCAAGCCATTGACAAGGCCCCAGGAAAACTTGGCCAAGTTGACAATGTTTTTTGTCCGGTGATCGTGGACACCGATGCTGTCTAGAATCAAGGTGAGGAAATGTCTGTAGACATGATGAGGACGAGGTGTGCACAGACGTCACCCGAAAGACCTACGAGATCAATCCAGTTCCACTCCACTGAGCAAATAGCGCTAGAAATGTTGCGATGATGACTCGTTTTCGCATTCCCGGGGTAGCCAGCACGTCCTTTGAGTTCATCTGAGCATTCCTCGTCTCCAATGCTAGCGTGTTCTCGATCTGAGTGTATTCCGCTTTGACTAATTCCGAGTCACTGTCTCCTTCGGCGTGGTATTTTACCAGGATGGCGTATGCTTCGTCTTGTCTGCCCTTTGAAATCAGCCATCGGGGAGATTCTGGAAAGAACCAAATGAAGGTGATTTGAAGTAGACTTGGTACAATTTGGAGGAAGGATGGGATTCTCCACGCCCAGTTATTAGGAATTGCAAATGTCCCGAGGGTGACTGCAGCCGCAGCCGCAGCACCTAGGAAGGGTCAACTAAGACACTACCCTGTAGATTATCAGGATCACCAGTATAATTAAAGGTATTCATGATAGAATTGAGAATAGCGCGCTCTTTTGGATGAGACAGCTCTAGAAACCGTCACCTTGCGATCAATAAGGGTGACCGAGACACGCCGTCGTACCTCCAGCAAAGGTAAGAGCGGCCACGATACCAAAGACGACCCCCAGTCCAGAGATAAAACGGGCAATGATAAACATCGTGACTGTCAAATGAGCTGGTGATGGGCCTTACTTGTGAAGCACTCACGGTTCATAGCAGTTCCTTGCAGAATCCCACCTACAATGGATACTATACTGCCCAGTAGCATCGAATATCGCCTTCCATACCTATCTGCAACGAGAGGCACAAACGGAGCTGAAACAAATGCACCGACAGCAAACACAGAAGCTACTAGACCCAGTAGGGCAGAGCGAGGGTCATGATAGTCTATAATAACGCAATTTACGCCAGCACAGCAGTGTTGAGAAACGTCTCACATTCAATCCATGTAGGTACGGCTTGCAGAGCGTTCGTCATTGCGGAGTCAAAGCTTTCTAGGTGTCAAGTCTCAGTCGGTAGAGATGGGATATGACTTACCCAGACACGAATTCTGCTGCGAAACAAGTTGGAAGCATCAAGAGATACAACAGTCGTAGGTTTGGCTTTTTATACCAAGGTATCTTGTCTTGTAGTGCAAGTCGAGAGACGGTCGCATTGTTGCTCTCTAGCTGAGCATATCCGCCATGGGATGAGTCCATTCCAAGGGTGAGATGGCCAGAAGAAATCTACCAGCTTCGAATTCAGGGTCAAAAGGACCGGGCAAGGTCGTGGCCCGGTTCTTATCCTGCGCAGTTTTCTCCCACCAGCCAATACAATTGCAGCCATGACGGTGACAGTGCAAGTGCCACTTGTCACTGCACAACTTACCCAGCACTGGTGCCAACTTGTGACGTTGAGGATAACGGCCGATGACCAATATGGATTACCATAGCAAACCAAACTCAAACAAAACATGCTCAGCGCCGTCGCAGCGCGCAAAGCAGCAGCAAAGGCAGCAGAGTCGCCTTCACCCAAACCTCCTTCGAGATCATCCTCGTCCTCACCAAAGCCGAGATCAGAAAACAAACCGCCCTCAAAGAGAAAAACCCGTAGTGCCGGTCCATCAAGGAATAAAAAAGTCAAGGTCGTACATGCCACAAGGCCTGAGCGATATTTTCACGCAAACGACACGTCGACAGTACGGAATGAGAATGTGGCCAACGAATCGGTCAAAGACTCTTCGTCTGACGGGGAGATGGAAATTGAGGTCGATGTTCCAGCTGCAGTCCCAACTGGACTTTTTTCCGTCTCAAAAACGAAACGCACTTGGTCACCAAGTCGGCCAGTGGTAGATTCGTCGGACGACGAGGACCTTGGCACGTCTGGTCCTACGACGGATCTCACTCCGACGACATCGAAAAAGCCAGAGCTATTGTCCACGTTTCATCCGGTGCTCAATCGCAATATCTTTTCGGTTCCAGAGAACGACAGTGCGATCAGCGCAAAGGCTATCTTGTTACTTCAGCCCAACGACACCGTCGCGCTCGTTGGCACATACTTTCTACGCGTCCTACACGGTGGTCTTTCCCTGTTGGGCGTCATCCTCTCTCCTTCCGACACCAAGCACACCGTCTTTGCTCCAAGGTCATCACCCATTCCCATTCTCTCATGGGCTACATCGGATCATCAAGGCTCTTGCTCGTTTCCGATCCCACCAGCTATTCAACTAGATGCGAACACCACTGCAATTCTGATCGAGTACGCTCATACTGGTGTGGAAGGTCTCGGCCGGATATGTAAAACGTTTGAAAACGTCTTCAAGCCACCTCGAGAGTCGGATGCCCTCCCGGGCATCGACCCACCGAGAGTACACCTCGTATGCGTCCAGCGGTCTCGATGTGTGTCTCCAACCAACGTGTCCGTCATTAGGTCCACCAAAGCGCCAAGGTTATACATCCATTCGTGCTCCCAAACTCTTGGGAAGCTGCGCTTTCATCCATCGAAGAACGAGTGGATTCAGAAATAAGCACTCCACCAATATGCTTGGTCAAAGGCCCCAAAAAGAGCGGGAAGAGTACGTTGGCACGGACGTTGGTGAACCGTCTGTTGAGTCGGTCAGTGACTGTGGGGCATTACGCATGGTTGCTCATACTTTTGTTCATCAAGATATCGTCGCGTTGCCTTTCTTGAATGTGATTTGGGTCAATCCGAGTTCACCCCAGGCGGTCTAGTTGCCCTCAATCTAGTCGAAAGTTATGTATTTGGCAAGTCAATCTGTTCTTGGTCGTTAGCGCTGGACAGGATGGTAAACAGTATGATTCAACAGGACCTCCGTTCACGCATCCGAGTTTACCTTACCGCGCGCACTACATTGGCGCGACCTCGCCGCGTGCAAGTCCTTCATGCTACCTACACTCGATCCAATCCTTGCTGGAAACCTACAGGCTTGAATTAGAGTACTTCATATCTGATGAGTCCCCATCTGGCGACGAGCGCATATATGACGCTATTCCAATCGTGGTCAATACGATGGGGTGGACAAAAGGTCTAGGTGCGGACCTAAATTCGCGGATCGAAGAGTTTGTTCAGGCCTCGCATACATTTGAGATTGAAAGTGCCGAGGAAAAAGGGTGGCCAACACCACCCCGGTCACAACACTCTCCGCAGATGCCGTCATTTTTGCGGACAAACGTCAGACGGTATGTCAAGGCAGAAGCCGTCCGTCAAGAGATGACAAGTACCTATTACACCCCGACGGATCACCGTCATCTCGACATCATGTCCTATTTCCATGCGTTCTTCCCTGAACAGCCAGCACCTTCGTTATCGGGACCTAGACCGCCGCTTCGACAAATCACTGCTACCAGCTGGGACACGTCCTTGCCGCTCTGCGCTCGGTTTCCTTACGAAGTGGACTATACAAAAGCGTTTGATCGAGTTTGCTTGACCGGAGCAGGGTATGAAGACGTGGTGCCGTCCGAACTGAACCGGGTATTGAATGGCGCCGTTGTCGGGCTCGTCTCGGTCGGTTCTGCCAACACGCAGTCGACGTCTCAAGGAACGTATTCACTGTCGTATACTCCTGGTGAGCCGCCTCCGGATCCGACACTTTCGACATGCCATGGGCTGGCTCTGATTCGAGGGATAACACTCGCGCACCCATCGCCGCACATGCACGTCCTCACGCCTGTACCGATGGGTCTGGTTGGTCAAGCACGTATTCTCATCAAGGGCGAGATGGAACTGCCAATCTGGGGGATGCTTGATTTTCGCGAGGACGATCGAGGACGAGTGGCAGGTGTCGACAAGGGACACGTACCGTATTTGCAGTGGGGGAAGGGGGAGGGTATTGGAAGTGAAAAGCCGCGGGTGAGGCGTAATTTGATGCGAAAGGGACAGATGTAGGAAAGTGTAGCTCTCCGATCAGTGGTGGGAATGTTTGTTGACTACCATCTTGCAAAGGGGGTTAACGTACTCGAATTCTCACTTGTCAATATCACTCATCTACCTAACAGGACTGCTATACAAAGGCCAATTTTGAATAGGCTTGGTCGGAAACGCATTCGGCCCAGCCGCCGTCAGCCTCCAATAATGGTATAAAAAGCCTTCGTTCGAGGACATGCAGGTCAGCCTTTCCGTCATCTATTCGTCCATTCGAGTATAACAATGACAGGAAAAGCCAACGC
>JBBPTN010000294.1:0-24167 GCA_038094075.1 Xerocomus spinulosus | reverse complement strand
AGAATGCCAAGAGTAGGTACTATCTTTCATTCTGCAAGTGTTTGGTCTTGTTTGTCTTATATCTCTGGCAATTAATCCATTTGTTCAAAATGACCCAACATTGGGACACTTTTTTGAGCCACTGTATTCTCCTGATGGCAGGCACATTGTCTCTGGCTCTCAAGATAGGAGTATTAAGGTTTTGGATGCATCAACTGGCCAAATTGTGGCAGGTCCATTTTGGGAGCACATATATTCTATTACCTTTGTTGCCTATTCTCCTGATGGCAGGCACATTGTCTCTGGCTCTCTGGACAAGACCATCAGGGTTTGGGATGCAGCCACTGGTCAGACTGTGGCAGGTCCATTCCAGGGGCATATATATGATGTCACCTCTGTGTCATATTCCCCTAATGGCAGGCACATTGTCTCTGGCTCTCAAGACAGAACCATTAGGATTTGGAGAGTAGAAGAGCTTTCTGATGGTTTGAGGGTGGATGATGGTTGGATCCAATCTTCTAATAGTGCTCTTTTTGGTTGGATTGCCCCTTGGAATAGGCATGTGATCTGCCTTCCTATTCAGTCATTTGTCATATCTCCTCATGGTGTTTACAAACTTGCTGTTGATAGTATTCATAGTTCTTTGTTTGGGAAGTCTTGGACTTCTTGTTGGCATTAATGCCCATGTTGTTTTTCAGTAACTATGTTCTCTATCATGAATCATGCCTTTTCTTTGTTATGGTTATCATGCTTTTGTACAAGGACTAGAAAATTTGATTTGTGAAAAGTTAACTGAATTATATGTAAGCAGATTATGAGTGAGTAAAGTCTCATGTCACTGTATTGGCTGTCTGTCTATATCACATCAAGCCTCTGAGAACCTGGAGCAAGTTTGCTAGTGCATATATCTAGCACAGTCTCCCACTAATGCAAGTTTCTTCTACTATAGTATCCATCAAGCTTGTGTGTCCAAATTCAACTCAGACTGCTCCACCTTACTCTCCAGAAACTACCCCATCCCTTGCCTGTTTCTGACTCTGCATCCCTCATGTCCTCCACCCTGTTGCTAAACAGAACACCCTGGCCGTCATGATCAGTCGCACTGGCAGCAACGTCCATGCGCCTCCTGGCCTGAAAGATGAGGACAGTCAGCGTATGGAGCGTTGCACGCGAAAGAGGGGAGATACGACAGTTTTCCGCAGGGTACTCGTATTCGTCCTCGCGTACCCAAATGTGCTCAGCGTCCGGCGAATGGGTACGATGATAGGACCTAGCGCGGGCCCTTGGGTTTCAGTCTCTGGGGTATCGCAAAGTCTGATGGCACCCGATGCAGTGTTGACGGCCGTTCAAATTGTCCAGTCGCTTGACCGGGCGGGCGTAATGGCCCAGTACCTTGGACGACGTTCGTGGGGTAGCAATAACAACGCCCAAACTCGACCTCGTATCCGCAGTCGCCAGGCCGTTCGTATCCGGCTTCGTACTCCGATTGAAACCGGACCCGTGGCTGTCCGGAGTCCATGCTACGCAACACGTGAGACAAAGTGCAACGACGTGATCAAAGAACGACTCGCCGAGGCACCACCGGACTCTTCTTCTGCCCCAGTCACACTGGTCCGGCGATTGGTACTAACCAGAACCAGGTGGTGACACCTTGAAAGAGTCGCCAAACTACGCCTTGCTGACTACGATCAGGACCTCTATGTCTTGTGACGCCAATCACCTCGTGTGCATCTCCAGCCCCGCCGGCTCGAGCTTGTTGGACGGGGACAGACAATGAGCCGCTCTAGATTGGCATTCGAGTAGCCTCCGATCCGAATAGCCGGGTCAAGAGCAATCCGTTTTAGCTGAAAACAGCATTAGCGACCCTGAAGACGAGAGAGAAAGCAGACTGCCCCACCACAGCAGGTATGACAAGGAACAAGAACACGAGTGACTAATCGACACTGTCCACGAAATCTGCAAAGTGGTTCACAACGGAATGTTACAAATCTCATGGGATGACTCACCGAACGTCTCAAACATTGCCACTTCAGAAAAACATACGAACGACCCATTTCAACATGAACCACACCATCATCGTTCTTCCTGTAATAAATACAGTCTTATCAACAACACTTAACGTCACTTCACCTACCAGAGAGGGTCTTTGCGGACATCACGCCGCAACGAACCCTAAAGCCGCGCCTGATCAGGAAGCTGCTTAAAATCAGTTCACGCGGACGGTTTGCGACACGTTTCGCAATGGATTGTAGCACCGACGTAACATGCAGGAGGCATAATAGTTGCATAAGGATGGCAAGGTCCACCTTGACTCTTGTTGGAAACAAGCCTGGCCTCGGAAACTGTACCTCAAAGGAGAACCGATAAGAAAAACGCATATTGCAAAGGACCTCGTCAGCACACAAGTAGTGTGATATTCGCAATGACAGTGCGGCAATCCCGGTGAAGTTGAGTGCGGGAGAAGATAGTAGGGCGTCCGACCCAGGTGTGAAGTCACGGGGATCTTGAAAGACCGATCGCAAAGCAATCCGTCATGGTCAAGTACGCCACGCAAAGGCATACAGCGCGCAAAAAGAACGACGCGGTGTAGGGGTATCCTGAAATCAGTGCTTGTACGGCAAGGTCTGCATCGTGTTTGCTCCCTTTTGTCGCTTGGTTCATCCGATTGGCAAATTGGCGATCATGGCCACCAACTCGGCCACTTTTGACGGCTTTACAAGAGAGTACCTGGGCATGACATGTCACATGACTATGACCTAGAGAAATGGAGGGCAACATCGAATCCATGCAGAGTCCGACTGCCAAAGGTACACTCACCCAATTGCATGGCGTTCATGCGTCAAGTCCACACGTCACTATCCGACCAACAAGCACTTGCAGTCTTACGTGCGGAAACGTCTTGGTCAGCTCTTGCTTCAAGTAGGCGATCCTGTACGGTGGTGTTTGATGGAGCGAAGCTCCCTTGGCCAGGGTCGACGGCGTGATCGAGCTGAACAAATCAGTCTTTTCCTTGCGTTCACAAGAACAGGCGTATGGTCCTGACCCAGAACGACAGATACAATATTTGAGGAAAGGATGGGGGGCGTTGGAGTATAGAGAGTGTGAGCAAATGGTTTCAGAGCACGATGAGTATTACATGTGCATACATGGATATATGCGAACGCATACCGTCCCCAACTGCCAAACCCACGGACGAACACTGTCACGTGTCTCGTCAGTAAGAATATCTGCACAACCATTGCATAAATGAGTCCTAAGATTCATAGTTCGAACCACTTACCGGTGTACGACTTTGACAGGGTGACATTTCGAACCTTGAGCTTGAGCTGCCAGAACCATTGTTCTGGAGTGCACCCCGACGACGCAAGTGGAACATCTTCGGGTGAGAATGACGATATGGTCTATCACGATCGCTGGTGCCTCTAAGACCCGTCACTCAATGTGGCATTCTACACATCGCAACGATCATACACGATTCAGTTCTCGCACTACGCGGACGTAGAAAAAGGGGACGCACCTATTGGCACCCCACGTAAGCAATTCAGCACAACCGTCTTCAAGACGGATTTGTGCTCTTCACAGTTGAATTATGAAGATCAAACACTGCGTACTCCTCCATGTCCTTCACGGATGTGCCTGAATCCGTGCGCTTGAGCAACATCACCCTACCAAGCCGGTCCGAGTAAGCCCACAAACCCCAGCACGGACAGAGTGAACACGGCGCCCACGCAGCCTCAACATTGTTCGCATACAGCGCTTGGTGGAGTGTAGTCCAGCGTTTCTCCTCATCAAAGACGCGGACGGATGTGCAAGGGGTCAAATATTTTGGCGACTAAGCCAGCGTTGACCGCTTCTTGAGCCATCATGTTCTCTCCGGTGAGTATCAAGTACGTCGCCCGTAAGAATATCGGATATGTCGTTAGTGGAACTGTGATGGACCGTGCCTTAGCTTTGCCGACAGCGCGCATGGGCACGGGGTGCCGCCCGCACCGGGGGTGATGCCCAGAGACGACATTCGTGCCAGCGTAGAAGATGTCGTATGCGAATACGATTCCACGGCCTCCAAACGTCAAGAATCAGCTTGTGTGTGGATGCAGTTTCGTCCTGGATGTTCCAAAGATAATCGGTGCCAAAAAAGTCGAGTGCACGCGTCCTTTGATGTCTGCGCCCGCTGTGGAGTCTTCCAGTAGAGCGATTAGGGTATGTTATCGAGTTCGCTAGTGGACACACCACAAATGGCCATGTTGTTTCCGGTGACGACGATCGATCAGCATGATGAAGCGGTACACGACTTACACTGGGTAATATTTTGCGATCGCGCTTCGTGTCCAGGCAACAGCAGTGTGCTTTCTTCAGACGACGGAATGAATAAGGAGGAAAAGGAGCACCAGAGAAGAAGCGGCACGGATGTACCTGTAGGGTACGATGGCCACTAGACCATCTGGCGAGGCACCTTACAATTGCCATACCACAGCTATCGCATCTACGTGCACGAGGTAAGTGGGGCGTACGTTAACGTTGTTCCTTGATATTGACATATTGCTAGAACAAAGACATGCCAGCGGCCAACTTCTGGCAAATATCAATCTCCGCTTCAAATTGCACGACCTGACTTCTCCGCTGTAAACTCTTTCTAACCTCGATCCATTAGCAGGCTCTAATCCATGTGTAACTTGGCCCGTACAAGCTTGTGAAAGTGAGTCTTGTTGATTCACATCGAATTGTCAATGATATTTTTAAAATACACTGATTTAATGAATACGACCCGTGGGTAGCGGGAATGACCACCAACCTCCATTGTTCTGAGACTCTGCTTTCATTGGTTTTGAGAGGCATTACTTATCTCCACATTTTCCCAGGAATTGTTGGACCATGACTGGTTAATGGAATGACTCTGATTTTACAGGTCATTCATCGTCCCGCATGTTTGAATGGGGTCTGTAATATCCTAACAGCATCACTATTCAGTTGATAGACTGGGCCAGTAGGAGCGCGAGCTAGTGTTTGTATGTGATATGTGAGTTGACACCAGCTCCGTCGGCTCAGCGACAACTTTGGCTCAACTTCAGAATAGACGGTCCTCCGCGAGCGCATAAGCATGGGGGGATTGACCCCTGCGACCTGGCTCAGATCAAGTGGTTTCAGGACCTCGAGGGGTGGATAACTGGTCGTTCTGGTTCATCTGAGCTCAACCCATGTTTGAGAGTAAGAAGAAGCGCTGAACACGCGAGGCTCCTACTATTCAAATTGAGACCAAGCATGCCCGCGGCGCGTATTACAACCACACACCAACACCTCCTCACTTCTCGCGTTCCCTGTGCTACCAATGAAGGTTTCCGTCGACTTATTCCATTGTCCTTTATTCCATTTTACTTTGCATGTTTCTACAGACAGTTCATGGTAGCCAGCACGTACGCTTAACAGATAAGGCTTTCTAGGTATGAAAATGTTTATATCATACGTCTTTAACTTCTTGCTAACCGATTCCTAGATTAGCAAATAGAATCCCTGTCCTCAATACATCTTGCAATTAAGACCATTAAATATAGATCGTCCACAAGTCGTTTACTGAATTGCAATGCGCTGAGGGACTTGTTCAGGAGACGTCTTCGGAAACGTCACCGCTAACAAGCCGTTCTCCAACTTGGCCTTGACATCCTCGGCCTAACACGCATATCAGTATCGTCATCCTCTTGTCTCGTGTACGAATCACGTACCTTGGTCCCAAAGGGAAGGCGCAACGTCCGGGAGAACTTGCCACAGCGTCGTTCTCGCACGGCAAACCCGCCCTCCTCGACCGCGTCAGAGGCGGTTGACGCACTGGATACCGTCAAGCGGTTCTCCTGGAGGTCTATTGCGATATCTTGAGAGGCGAGACCGGGGAGTTCGAATGTCGCCGTCACGAGATTCGACTCGTCCGATTCTTTCACGTCCACTCTACAGGAGGAGAGGTACTTAGTATGTGTGCATTAGACTGATAAAGATACTTGCCTGGGACGGAAGGCAACGGGGTGCTGCACAGTGCTGGTGCACCCAGTGGTGTAAAAACGCGTATCGAATGCATCGTCAAATAGACGTTCAAAGGCAGAGTCGACAGGGTTGTAATAGAGACGGATCAAAGACATGGCCGAGAGCAAGTCGAGTGTAAGAAAGGTTGTCTGGGGGTGCTTGTTTGTAGAATTCTGGGGGCCAGAGCAGATCGCATGTCGGGCTTTTATGGGATTCAGACTCTTCTACGTGACTATACGCGGGGATTCGAGGCGTTGTGGAGAAATTTCTCGCAATGTAGCAGCTGTTCAGCACACTTCGAGAACCTTCCGCCAGCGTTGAGTTCCAATTTTGGATCGAACGGTTGTTGATGTCTGTTGTGAAAATCACGGAAAAGGAAGCTTCCCAAGCCTCGTTTGCACCTTGCCCAATCTTCAAGTTCAAAGACACCGCAGAGTGAGACCATTGCTCGTTACAATGACAAGCTCAACGAAGATAGCCACTAATCTCCGTTCATAAGTGTTTGCAAGAGAAATGACGAAGTCTTAGAAAACATTGACGATACATCCACGTCTCCGGAGCGCTGGTGCTCGGCACATCTTTGGGTGTTTCTGTGATAATAGACGTTTGCGTTATAAACCCTCCAGCTTTACACACTCTGGATGAACCACTCATCCCTCTCACTCATTGGCTGTGGATCTGCTGTCATTGGACTTTTTTCTTTCAGAAGATAAAGAAAATGATCACTGATATATTCACGCATAGGAATGCGTAACGATCACCGCTTTATCTTTGGTCTCTCTCTGGTTCGTCATGCTCTACCGTCTCATTGTACGTGCCATCCCTTTCATTTTTCGGTTCCTGGACATGCTTATTGTGAAAGGATACCGCACTGACGACTGTGATTCTGTCCATACCACCCGCTTTCACCGAGCGGGCATGTTCTCTGGCCCTCCTCGATAATGTTGTAATGCGGTTTTTCGAGGTCGTCACGAACGTTAGTGTCGACATTCCGCTCTCTATCGTGCCCTTTGACATCCAAGTATGGACCAACGTCGTGTATGCACACCTTGGCTGCAAAGGGAAACTGCGGAACATCATACCGAAGAATCTCCGCCCGACACTTGCGAATAGCCTCTATGGGAGGGTGGTGTACGTGCCTGATAGCTATGTCCGTTGTTGCAGGTATCACGATGGCAAGGTATTCATGTGAGTCATGTCACTATCACGGCATTAGTATCATTGGCGTCGTTGACGTACAAACTGAACGCTGCAGGCCGGAAAAAGATATGTGCACAAGCAAAATGAGTAAAGGAGAACCCTTGGACAGAGGTCGAAACGCGCCGTCTCAGGGCGTTGTCATTGTATAGGTGATCGATTCAGCAGGGGTCCGCCATAGAATTGGGACAAAGAAACTTGCAGCGCTATAGGACATGTTTCTATCATAGCGATGTCGAAGATATGAAGATGCTATACATTGCTACATAATGAACTTTGACATCTGACATGCGATGGAGGGGGCGCAAAGAAACAAACGACAGGAGACATCCAGGACCAAATACAAATAATGATATGGATTGTCGGCGTATCATTATCCGTATTCTGTCCGGAATGGATTCCTATAAATCTAACGGGTAGTTACGTTCATGTCACAATATCTGAAGTCAACCTGGCTATAATAGAAACAAGTTGAACCGAGCTGCACAGCACCTGTACTACGTAGAAATAGTGCAAATGCTGTGCAGCTTGGTGGAAACTCCACCCAAGAAAAATGCGCAGGGATGAGGACAAAAATAAGAGGCCAACTGGATGCACCAATCTCTGTGCCGATATCCTTCCCACCAGAGCGCGCTTTGACTGTAAAGACCATCGGGTCATTGGTGTTTTCGATACTGTACTATATTCCGGCCATCAAGAGAGTTGCGTCAGCACAGTAAGTACGGTCGTAGATCATTGGACACACCTTGGGGTTCAATACGGCGTCGATCACGACAGTGTCCTTCTGGATCTCCTTGGTGCGTACGCCGGACCATCGGTTCACGCTGAAGGTGACCGGCCGGATACAACCCTGAGGTAACCGATCAATGGAGGGAGGGGAACCGGATGGAGTGCTATTCAGGAGACGCGTCAGAACAGGGAGATTCGTGAGCACGAGAAAACATACCCACAGGAACCTGCCGGATGTTGGGGACACAGAACATCGTTGAACCCCAACGATGTTATGTGTTCCGAGCATCCGACAGTTGTATTGTGTCCCGCGAACGCCTACCTGCTCCTCCCTCCGAGTGAGGGTTTATATACTCCAAAGGAATGGGAGTGGGTCTCGGCTATGAGTGGAGCATATTGTCCGCCGGACAATGAACAGAAACACTTGCTAATCTGGAACCAACAGTATCGAATGGTCTCGAATGCATTTATAAAGCGGTGTTTGGCAGACAATGGTCAGTAAATAAGGGCTCATCTGAAATTTATAGCACCCGCGGCAGGTGGTCTTGTACACATTGACAAGAATATTGCCTATCGGACGACTGACAGAAAGCAGGGGCCAACATGAATCTTATAACACCCGCGGCGAGTGGTCTTGTGTGCGGGGACCACAACGTACCTCACCAAGGTCCAAGAGTGGACGAGTCGGCAGAAGGCGGACCGGATGGATATGGAAATGACAACGCAGACAACGCAGACGGACTTGTCTCACATGCTGTAGGAATCCACATCGTCTGTGGGTAGTAGACTCTTTTCGAGTGCGATCTAACAAGGCTCGGCCCGTGTGTACGTATTACGTAATAGACAACTTTCCTTTCCGCGCTGACTCCGAACTTTGTTGTTCGACTCGTTTGTTGATCTCTGGGCATTGTTATGCCCTGTGACAAGGTAGAGAAAAACTCCACAAAACCTGGGCTAGTCTTCCATCATGCCAATCACAGTACGATTTTTCGTGTTCTTGGCACTCGTATACCGACGCGGATCGGGGTGTTTCGCAGTACACCTTATCAACAACAACTCTTCTCTCTGTCGAACGCATACAAGGGTTTGGAACTAGACTATTTGGTGCGATTTGCCTACATAGTAAACGCTCTCATGCACGATAACATGGAAGCGTAGCGTCAGTCTGAGGTTACTACTCGGCATATTATGGACCACTCCTTTTTGGTTGGTCGTGTTCAGTCTGGATGTCCTTCCGTTTCAATTTATCAAGGCGCCGATTTGTTTTGTACATCATTCACTTCTTCGCCGCCATTCTCGAGTGAACGTTGACTGGTCCGTCACCTGTTATATATTCCCAACCACACAGACAGCACATCATAGCCCGCTTACTTCTAGCGGGGGTCTTTGAGTACTTGCTAACGGATTCAATCTTAAATGGCGAGCAGAATTCCTGCCCATCAATATTACACAAGGCACAGCATGCAATTAATATGATTAGATAGACTGATGATCAGCAGGTCGTTCACTGGATAGCAATACGCTGCGGCCCTTGTTCAAGGGATGACTTGGGGAACGTCACCGTCAGCAAGCCGTTCTCCAGCTTGGCCTTGACATCCTCGGCCTAACACGCATATCAGTATCGTCATCCTCTCGTCCCGTGTACGGATCACGCACCTTGGTCCCAAAGGGAAGGCGCAACGTCCGGGAGAACTTGCCACAGCGTCGTTCTCGCACGGCAAACCCGCCCTCCTCGACCGCGTCAGAGGCGGTTGACGCACTGGATACCGTCAAGCGGTTCTCCTGGAGGTCTATTGCGATATCTTGAGAGGCGAGACCGGGGAGTTCGAATGTCGCCGTCACGAGATTCGCCTCGTCCGATTCTTTCACGTCCACTCTACAGGAGGAGAGGTACTTAGTATGTGTGTATTGGACTGATAAAGATACTTGCCTGGGACGGAAGGCAACAGGGTGCTGCACGGTGCTGGTGCACCCGGTAGTGTAAAAACGCGTATCGAATGCATCGTCAAATAGACGTTCAAAAGCAGAGTCGACGGGGTTGTAGTAGAGACGGATCGAAGACATGGTTGTGATCAAGTCGAGCGTAAGAGTGCTTGTGGTTGGAGAGGTTGTTTGTAGAATTCTGAGGGTCAGAGCAGATTGGATGTCGGGCTTTTATGGGATTCAGACTCTTCTACGCGAATATACGCGGGGATTCGAGACGCTGTGGAGAAAATTCTCGCAAGGTAGCAGCAGTTCGGCACACTTCGAGAACCTTCCGCTAGCGTTGAGTTACATTTTTGGATCCAACATTTATTGATGTCTGTTGTGAAAATGACGGAAAAGGAAACCCTTCGCACCTCGTGTTCGCTCTGGGTTCAACCACTTGTCCTATGTCACAATTACCAACATTTGAATGAAGCTCGATGGTGACAGCCACGATTTCCTCCCATAACCGTCTGTAGGATCCAATGAAACATACGAAGGAGAGAAATGACCAAAAAGCCTAGAAAACTTCGGGGATACACCTTCTCGCTACCGCGCAGACAATACAATGCGAGATTTCTACGCCTCCGTACTCCACAACGTACATTCAGGTTCCCGGCCTCGGATGCCGTGTCCATCCTAGATGTGGGAAAAGCTATCAACATTTCTCCACGGTAAGCCGGTGCTGGCGGTCACCTGCGGTGCATACTAGGTGAGCGGTTGATGTGATGTATGTGTCACATATCTGAGAGCCCTCTTTTCCTTTCACCGTACCATTTTGTTCGCTCTACTGCACATTGGAAATAGCTACCTTCTCTCAGCTATCCACTCGCCAAGGTCCGGGTATGCGTGTGTACTGGTAAGTGCTAATGAAGGCGGAAGTGCCGAAAAATATCTTCATCCCACTAGTATCTCAAATTTTTTTCCCTCACCACTAAATGCCCTCGAGGAGGGTGGCCAGCTTATATGACGGTTAAAATCCACTGTTGGACAAGATTGCAGCTACGGGAATCTAATACGGATGCGTATTACACTGGTCCCCTTTCCCAGATTCCTGTGATCGCAAAAAATCAAGACAGCTGGGTTAAGTCGGTGCTGTAATCGGCAGGCCTTAGTGCGTTATTTAAAAAAAATTACCGACAGCAGCGGACAAAACACCTCCGTTTTCGGGGAATAATGGATGGCAGATGAGCGCGTCAAGATCCATACCCACGGACTGGGATCGCACTTTGAGCAGGACAGAGGCTGTCCCGGATACTGAAGAGGAACCTCGGTGGTATATACCTACTTGGGAGTCGAGACACAATACATCATACCGCTTATGCTCCCCAAAGTACGTTCGTCGGCCACTCAACAGTGGTGATGACTTGTCTATCGTACTGTCTGTCCCATTCGTCAGCCCGCTATGGAAGTTGCGCAGCAGCAGACAATGTTTTACCATGTAAAATTTGATATATATCACGCCGAGCCAGCAATACATATTTCATTATTGTCAACACGACACGTCGACGAACACAGATGTTTGAAGTAGTATGTGCATGGCTCAGCAGAAAGCGATACCCATACAGCTAGATTTCGCAGATCGCGTACTAGAACACTCCAAAATTCGAACACTACAAAACAACATTGACCAAGAAGTGTATATAAGGTATGAAAATTTATCCCATCTTCCCATCATAGTGGACGTGCACTACAGAGTGCAATCGATCAAGGATGAGGCTCAGCACCTGATTGGAGGGTGCAGTACCATACAGCAAAAAGCGTGACCAACCACTCTCATGAAGTGACATCTGGTCACGAGGCAGCACAGTGTGGAAGTGGTTCGAACCTACACTGTCATACAGAACACTGAGTGGGAATCCATAAAGCTGCTCTTGCAGGGCCTCGATGGACATCTCGTTCGAGTCCCACGGATTTTGCATGAGAACGTCATGGATGCCATTTTGTTGCGGTAACCTTGTATCAGCCTCCACATCCATTTCCACATCCGCGCCATCGTCTTCCTCCTCCTCATGAGGACCAAGTTCCTCCAACGATCCACGGGCAAAGATACAATATGACCACCAAAAGCCAGAAACGGCAATCAGGATCACGGATTCCTGGTGAGGATACATCTGGAATAGATGGTACGCTTGCTTGCTGAGCTGATCGCGTGCAAGTTCTATGGGCTCCATGGCATTAGAAAGGCTCGTTTGAATGTCACCACAGCGAGCTCCAGGGGATTTGAGCTCGATAAGCAAAGGAATGCCAAGGTACGTGACCTTGCGGTCGAGAAACACCACCTGGCTGGTGTTGTTGGGACGTAGGAAGGAGACTTTTCGGGTAATGGCGAAGTCAGGAATGCGAGACCGGTTGCGATAGTGAGGAACAGAGAGACTACGGATGGAGTTCAATGTTACGTTTCCAACATCATCGTGTAGCTCGTCCAGCTGCTCATCCTCTGTGGACAAGAGGTGGACGGGACCGGGCGTGGTATGTGCCTGCGACGTGAGGTCATACCAGAGATACGGTTGGGGGGCGACGGACAAGGATGGATGTCCAGCCACGAGATCTGCAAAAATATGTGCCCAAGCTTCGTACCATGGGGCCTCCAGATTGCGAGGGTTCCATTGCCTGCTATAAGCAGCAACTAATGAGAGAAGGCACTTGCGCTCAGCCAATGGATTGAGTATGTGACCTGGAAGGCGAAAAGTCGTTCGATCGGGCATGGCATGGATATCTGGGGGTTCACGGTACACCCGTCAACAAAACCTGACCTTATATCTCAACCCTAGACCAGATCGTGATCAACTTTGGTGAACAATCAGACCCCATAGCGGAAACTTCGGCAAGCGGAAAAGGCTGGTTACTGTAATAGCCGTCAGAAAAATCCACATCCACAGCATCCTGTCACAATTTTCGGACAGATGGACGGAGTCACGATGAAATGGAGTCTGGACTCTGCCAGAAATGCTGAGTTTATGCTCCAGTCACGTGATGCGCTGCCTTAAAAACCATCTGTTGAACGACCTTGAACTCCCCAATCTTGTTGTGTTTCCATCATAATGTAAGTTTTGAAGGGTCGTGTCGTTTTTATGTTCATATCTTTCCAGGTCACAAACAGAGGGCCACACTTCTACCAGCGCACTTGAAACCAACGCACCTGAAACTGGCGCAGCTCCCAAGAAGCAGATCGCCAGACATCCATATCGTGTTTATGGCTACAGAGTGACACACGACTGGGTCGTCAAGTTCGGAAAGGACCACGACATCGGAACTCCAGACATGAGCGACAACTCGTTGGAAAGCGCCGTCATGTTGCACCTGATGTGCCGCTTGCCCGGATTCCAGCGTCACCTTCTCGACGATCCGTCCGACACAGATTACGGATGGTGTCACTGTCTTACCATCGCGAACAATTGGAACGCAAAGAAACGATCCCTTGCGCCCGGTCGGTTGCCAACATGGAAGGCTGTCCTTGGTACGGAAGAGGAGCCACGGTGGTTTATACCCAAGAGTAAGTTTGTGCTTGGTGCTTGATGCGAATACTCATTTCTTGATCTCAGCTGTTCCTAGATTTAATTAGCATTGGCCAGCGTTTGTCTTCTTGTAACTGTAAGTCAACTCGGAAATGAAGTCAATGTTTTGAAATCCTGGTTTCCCCTGTCGATACCGAAAGTATGGGATTCAGGTTGTTATTTCCAAAACGAGAATGGGCACGTTCCTGCAGTGCTCGCCCTAGCCTGGGTCGAACCAAGCATACCAAGCAAAACTGAACTCGTTACTAGAAACATAGTTGCATTCGACCGATATTACTATCCTATTCGACGTCTTACGGATGCCATTGGTCAGTATTCGTTTTCCACTAACCCCTTTTCAAATCTCTCTGTCCGCGAGTTTCTCATCAATACTAAACGTCGGGGATGTTACGAAAAACACTGAGATTGTACTACATCGGCAACAAACATTGTGGGTATACCCCCCTGCGGTTCCACGCCGCCCTCCGGATGAATTGTCGCCTCAGCTAATTATCTGGCTGGAGAATGGGAAGTAGATCTACTATCGCAGGACAGATGATGGAAGTGGTCACAGGTATGTTCACCCACTTCGAGCATGACGATCGCCACGTTATCTTTGTTCTCTCTCTGTGCGCATCCCTTTGCCCGTTCCTGTACATGCTTGTTGAAAAAAAGTATCATCTTTTCGTTGATCGCGCCCCACTCGATGGTGGTGTAACGAGGTTATTCGGAGGGATCGCCTTTGGTTGTCGACATGCCGCTCTCCATCTTTGACCTCCTTTGTGGTATCAGCACGAGCACAACGTCGTGTAGACTTAGTCCTGCCTAGGTTGCAAAGGAAGGCTGCGGAAAAGGGTTCGCATGGACACTGGCGAACAGCCACTCTCAAATGGAATGGTTACTCATTAACATTCGTCAGGCCGGGTCGTCCTCGCCGTTGTCGTAGATATCGTGATGGCAACGTGGCCGTGTAGCGTAACCCGAGTGTCGCTATCACGGCATTGCACTTCTGGGTGTCGTTGCGGTCCAAGGCTGGAGAACGGAACAGAATGTCGAGGGTCGACAAAGACGCTGGGCACAAGCGAACGCGCACATGAGAACGCTTGGACAGAGGGCGAAGTGCGCCGTCTCGGGGTGTCAAACGCGTTGGCAATCGATGCAGCAGAGTGCCATAGTAGAATTAGAACTCAACTTGAGCCCATAGACCATCGCCATGTTGAAGCTTGAAAGACTTGATATAAATGTAACCACCCAATGAAACAAAAGTTACACCGAGTCGCACAGCATTGCACTATTTCTACATTCTACACATTTTGTTCGGGAGCATGACAATGAGGGTTGACACCTATGATGCAATGGGATGAGTCTAGATATGCGGGAGATCCAGGAATGCATGGGAGAGCGAGGAAATAAATCACAAAAGAATCCATCCAGAAAAAGTGCAATGGTATGAATAAGATAGAGATAATGATATCCCGACAACCATGACCCAAAGGAAGGTAAACCGAATGCAACAGATGCATAACATCCCCGGGTCCCTCATTCGATCACGTAGAACTCGGGAACCCAGACGGTCCGGTAGTAATGGGCCGATAGGAGAACGACATCAAACGGGCGAATACCTTCTAGACCAGTGGTCAAGGCCCATCTTTTATCCTCCGGGGAAATTGTATGCTTCTATGCCAAATGACGTTCGTTTGGAATGTTGAATTGACGAGTGCGAACAAATACTCACCGAAGCAACCTGGTGGAAACTGCAAAGCAGCGAGCAGATCTCCACTGCCAGTGCTTGACGCGTGGCCACACGGCGCACATCAATTCTAGAGCGCATGTTGTCCTCAGCGCTCTGGAAATCGTACCCTGGCCACTGTAAGAATCGTTGTCAGAATAGCAAATACGGTAGTATACCGCTGGACCCACCTTGAGGTTTAATACGGTCGTTCTCCACCCGTGTTGAGCGAATACCATGTCATTGGCGCCGTCGATCACCACGGTTCCCCTCAGGATCTCCCTGACGCGTACGCCAGGCCATCTGTTCAGGCTGAAGGTGATCAGCGGAAGACCATTCCCGAGTGGATTGAATGGTAGAGGATGGGGCACGCGTTCGATCGTGCGTTGGTCCGCCAACAGGAAACGTCCCGGCATAGGGGGGGTGGTTGATGGGTGGACGGGCGGGTTAACCATTATAGCGAGGTGCTATTCCAGAAGACGCGTCAGTAGAGAGAGATCTGAGCATGAGGAAACGGACCCAATCGGGAACTGTCGCATGATCCGGATACATAACATCGTTGGGGTTTATATACTCCATGTCAAAAATGATTAGAGAGAGAGAATAAAAGTGGTACTTGGCTCTGAGGATGAGAGAATGTGTTCTGGTATGATGAATTGACAGCGGGAACTCATCTGAATTTATACCACCCGTGGTGGTCTTGTACGTATTGGAGTCAAAGCAACTGGATGGACCACAAGAAAGCGTGGACGACCAGCTGGTAGGAAGTGGACCGGGTGGACATGACAATGGAGACAATGTAGATGGACATGTGCTGTAGAAACCCACAACGTCTGCGGGTGAACAGTAACCTCCTCCGATGTGAGCATTATCTCTTGAATACCTGGACAGCCTTGGCTCGTTGTACGTGGCGTAGGTGAAGATTGCTTGGACAACAACAATACTCTTGCCTTCCATATACTGATTACATAATCACTGTTGTGGGACCCTCTCCGTCTCCAGGCTTACTGGCAGTGCAAGGCATGACCGACTCGTTTGCTGATCTCTGGGCATCGTCTACGCCAACAAGGCCGACGCAAAAACAACCACAGCAAAAACTTGGGTCACTTCCTCCACCACGCCGACCACAGTACGATGCATTTTCGATTCTCTCTGCTTCACAACCACCCAGTCGACCCATCGTCAACAACCAGCGCAATGATCGACAGAGCAGACAACCACAGGTAACTCAACTGTCTTCAAAAGATGGAGACGCCTTCAGTGGCTTGTTCACGTCTTCGCTCGATGGTGCCGCAGCAGGGCAAAAGGCCAACATGACCATGGCAGAGCAGGAAGCACTCACGCTGCAATCAAAATCAGTACAAAAGAGCGTGGCATCTGCTCAGAACACATTAATGGCCACGTCGTCCTCGCTGTGGGATGGACTGGATACGCTGGCACGACCTCCCAGTCCGCGTCTAAACGTGATGGCACACGACGATTTTAGTTTTGGATTTGACAGCGCGTCCACTGCCAGGGTCGTCCCCTCCACAGCTTCTCCGAACAATGTCTCGGTTGAGAATGAGGATTGGGGGTTTTCTTCACCAAACCCAGCTGAATCGCGATCTACTCCGCTGTCCAAGCCCTCGACACTATGGGACCTTGACGACTTTGGGACCTCGGAGCGCCAGACATCTCAATCACAGCCGCAGGTGCCATCCCGCTCGCTCTCGAATACACCTGGCGACTTTGACTTTGGCAATCGCGAGGACGGTCTTCTTGGCGAGGAATCAGACGGAGAGGACACGTTTGGCATTCACGATCGTCGCACTGGACATTTCGAGGATGACATACTAGGCGATCTTGGAAAGCCCGTGGTACGAACTCTCCACCTTTGCCTTGGCGAAATCTAACGGATGCGTGGATCACGTTCTAGTCTCACTCCCACACGCCCTCCCCGAACCTGCCTGCATCAACAGGAGCACAGGTCCCCTCGCCGCACACGGGTGCTTCGCCACCGCCTCACATCACGGGCCAGCTTGTCGAGATGGGTTTCTCTCCCGTTGATGCGCGTGCTGCGTTGGTCAATACCATGACCGAAAACGGGTTTGATATACAGGCTGCAACGGAACTCTTGCTCTCTCAAGCAGGAGAGGGCGGCCCTGCTCCCCCGTCTCCGGATATGCATGAGCGCGAACAACGTAGAGACTCTCCCAGGAACGGAGATAGAGATCGAGTGGCTCGTAGACGACCGCCAGCGCGCACCGATCCTCAGACGCAATCAAATACCTCTCAAACGCACTCGAAACCACAATCACAACCGCAGCTTGACATCACCGCGGAGAAACTATTATCACAGGCGAGCGAGATTGGTCGTGGTATGTTTAGCAAAGCAAACGCGCTCTGGAAGGAAGGAAAGGAGAGGGCTGTCAAGATGTACGAGGAGAGAGCTTCTGCTGCCAGCGCTGCGACTGGTGCAGCTACGTCGGATGGCAGACCACGATGGATGCGAGATCGTGACCACGCGTCTGGCGAGTGGCAACGACCAGACCAAACGGACAGTCGCAATGCAGCTGGATTCAGGGATGTCGAAAATGAGGAGAGGGTGCAAGTGCAACGTCGTCCTGCCCGTCTTCCCCCACAACCTCAGCCAGAGCGCGAACGCGAAGTCGACCTTTTCTGCACTGACTCTCCCATCACCGCATACCAATCCCCCTTTCGGCGTGGCAAGCCCAAGACGTCAGCACCACCTCCTTCAAGTCAGTCCTCCCTCTCTTCATCTGCGCTGTCCCCACAAGCGACCGTATCCACCTCTTCCGGCTCGTCCGCATCATTACCACCACCTCGGCCTCCACGTACATTCACGACCACTATTGCGCTATCTACACTCACCATGTCGTCGTCTCACAAATCCGCAGGAACGGACGCATACAAGCGGGGTGATTTTCCTGTGGCTCTTGCAGCATACACCCGTGCACTCTCTGCCCTTCCACCAGAGCACATACTCCGCGTGCCCATCTTGACAAACGTAGCGCTCGTACGGTCCAAGCTGGGTGAGCTAAGAGACACGATCAAAGCCTGTGAGGAAGCCATTGGCATCATCCGTCGGTTCGTCGGTGGCGCGAGTGGCAACGGCGAGGCAGACGTCATGTCATTTTCAGGAACCGAGTCGGATTTCGACGAGAAGACCCCGGTAGAGGTAGGGTCTGGAAGAGTGAGCGTGTCGATACCAGGTGGTACGACAAACGGGGACCTACCCACCTCTGTCGATCTCGTCGAGGGCCTCTCGAAAGCGTTTAGACGACGTGCAGAGGCACTCGAGGGTCTCGAAAAATGGGAGGCAGCGCGTGGCACGTGGGAGGTTATTTCGGGTGCGGAGTGGGCGAGCGCAGGTACAAAGGGGGAGGCGATCAAAGCTGCGAGTCGGTGTCGAAAGATGGTCGACGGGGGTGCGGGTCCATCCTGCGTCCCTGCGTCCAAGCCTACGCCCGCCCTTGCTCGTCCACGGCAGAGATCCAAGCCTGTACCTACGCCACCGTCGACAGCTCTTGCCGCGCTTCGCTCGACACATGACGCACAGCAAACGGAGGACGCGGCCCGCTTGGCGTGCAAAGATGCCGTAGAGGTTCGTCTGAATGCGTGGAAAGCCGGCAAGGAGGGTAATATCCGCGCACTCCTCACTTCTTTGGACGATACCATACTCTGGCCTGAGCTTGGATGGCGGAAAGTTGGGATGGCAGAGGTGGTGAGCAAGGGGCAAGTCAAGGGAACCTATGTGAGGGCGATTGCGCGGGTGCATCCAGACAAGGTGAGCGTCGCGTGTTGGTGAATGGGAGGTGCGCTGAAGCTTTGGGACACAGCTGAATGCGGGGAACACGACGGTGGAGCAAAGGGTGATCGCAAATGGGGTGTTTGGGACGTTGAACGAGGCTTGGAATGCGTTTCAGCAACAATAGCGACGTGGTGTCTGACCGTTCATGCACATGCGTGGCACCGTGTCGAGAGGGCTTTGGGACATGGACTGGATCTATTGGCTGGTGTATTTATTCATGTGCATTCATATAGAGGGTATCGATGGGACCTATACGCTGTAACGCGAGGAGAGAAAGCTCGGTGAGGCTAGCAAGGATGAATTGTTCGACTTCCACCAGAGTACAAGACAAGTGTCTCGGAGCGTATCGACGTCCGATATGAGATATGTATGAAAAGTGGCTCCCGAGCCCGAACACCCAGCACTGCGACAACACAACATGTCAAAGGAGGAGTAATACACTACATGTAAAGAGCTGCTCAGTGCCATCTGAGCTCGTCTATGACATGGTGAACCACATCCTTGTCTGCCGCGCGCTCCATTTCGTATGGGGTTACGATCTCCTTTATCCGATCTCTCCATTCATGTTCCTTTTCGTGCACGGTCGGTACCCAGTGTGCTTTCAAGTACTCCCAGTGAGCAGGGAACCATCCTGAAGCCTCCCAATCAATCAACGCCACGACATTATTGTCCTTCACCATCACGTTGCGCAGATCAATGTCTCCATGTGTGAACACCAGCGGGTGTGATCGCGAGTGCGATTCTGCGACAGTTGGAGGAAACTCGGAAACGTCGTGCTGACGGCGAAGCGCCAAGTTCAGCTCCGCTTCATCGGCGTAGGGCCCGCTGACTTCACTCTCCTCATCCGTAGGCCAACCCTGCGCGAGTCGGTCGTCTGCAACAGGCCGGCCAGAGACAGATCCAATCAGCGTGCCAGGTGGGGGCTTCAACGACCTCAGCTGAGAGATATAATTGCGGAGTTGGGAGATAATCCGGTCCTGCACATGGTCCTCCAGGGAAAGCCAGGTCTGAATATCCAACGACTCTCCAACGACTCTTTCCATGAATATGAAAGCGGTGTCTGGGTATCGTGTCGTCTTGCCCCATGTCCAGCCCCTTCGCCACCAAAACATCCACAATGGTACACGGAAGGCAGCATAAACCCTTGGTACGGGAACTGACGTCGCCCGCCGGACGAATCTCATGTTGGCCGACTCTTCGTAGACCATGCGGGTTTGCTTGATGTAAACGTACGGACCCAGCGTTCCTGTGCAGCAAGATTCGACGTTACCTCGTTGCAGTCGAGAAGTAGTTGAAACAGCTTACTCGTCCACACGAAAGAAACCACAGCAGAAGTAGGACATAGAATCCGTTGCTCGAAGAACATTTGGATTCTTCTCCAGAAAGTCAAACGCGTGCGGCGGGTTGGTCGACGCTCTGTCATCGTGTAATGTAGGTGTAGCAGAAAGAGCGTGGAAAACTCATTGCGAGTCCTGCCTCCATCGTGCGTTTGCAAGTCAACTTCGACGAATCAATGGCTTGCACCAAGATCTCAAGCCGACCGCGTACAAAAGATATAGTTGATCCTAGTATGTGCTTACTTTGATATATTTCAACAAGGCGCGTTGATTCCTGTGTATAGCTCACCCTTTACTTGAGGCCAACCGTTCAGCTATAGAGTCCATCAGACGTGAAACTTTCAAATATGGATCCTCGGATGTTCACAAGGTGTGTTTGGTGCTCTCGTAGTAGTTGGGAAAATTCATCGACAGGCGTTAGCTCGACGTTTACTACCCTCCATTGCCATCATCTGACAATGGGCTTCCCCCGATTCTTATCTTCTTTTACGGGGGCGGACTGGTTCGTGGAGCACGCTCTTCCCCGCCTTCAAACCTCGTATACAACAACCTTGGTGCCTTCTTTGCCTCCAGAGGCATTCTCGTCATAATTCCTGACTATCGACTTGTTCCGGACATCACCTTTCCCCAAGGTTCAGAGGATGTACGTGACGCAATTGAATGGGCACTCGAAAACGTTGCAGAAGGCGACTCGAGTCGTGTGTTTCTCTTTGGCCACTCAGCGGGCGGATTGCACTTGGCCTCATATCTGCTTCTTCCGTCTCTATTCCTGTCCTCATCTGCACCCGGCCGTGTACGCGGTGCCATATTGATGGGCGTCCCTTGCGAGATCTCGCCGTCACGGCCCCAATTTTACTCTGTCGCGCAAACATATTACGGAAACGCTAGAAAGATCTCTGCCAACCATCCACTGGGCTTGCTTCGTCGTGCAAATGAAACAGATATTCTTTCGCTCCCGCCGATGCGTATCGCCATGGCGGGCAGCGAACCGCGCCCGATATCAGCCTCGATGCGAGCCTTTACTCGGGAATTAAACAGCAGAGGGGCTACCGCCGAGGAGTTCGTTCTTGAAGGCCATGATCATCTGAGTCCCATCTTGGCCCTCAGCTCGGGCAGTGGTGAAGATTGGGGTCATGACGTCGTGAGATGGATAATTGGGTAAATTGCATGACCGTCTTTTCATCGACCTTGTAGACTAACACACCTCAGAGGTGCAGAAACGATGGGCCAGAACCCCCATGTAGCACCTTCCGCAGCAGCTGAGGACCCCAAAGACACCTCTACATCCGCATGAGATGGTGCCTCAGTCGTTATCAAGATTCTGTCTTCGTCCTGCTTCCGTATCGTCCAGGTATGGAACCAGATTACCGTTCAATGCACGTTGGTTCTACGACCACCAATCATCTATTTAAATACGACTTTCATCGTTCTTTATATTTCCTCTTACATCCGCACTGAGGGCCAGGATATCAGGCAATGCGGGTAAGTATCGGGCTCACATCGAATGACTTCTTCGATTGTTCAATATTTCTGTCCCCTTATTGCCTGGGGTTATGCCTGCCTTTGGGATCGGTCGTTCCAGCATCAGATGCCAAGTGAATGGTTCCAAAAATATGCAACCAATCCCAAATTACCCTCGCTAGTTCGTTGCGCAAATAAAGACGCATCTTGGGATAGGATCAGATAACGTCTTCCCCAAGGACTTGCCACTCGTTCCGCTCACAGACACGCCAATTCATAGCAGTCCGTTCTTTTCCTGAGATGCTGAACCGCCCTGCTCACAAACCCGCAGGATTGCAATGAGTAAAACCGTACGGTTCGGTATCGCTCTCTATTCCCCCCTTAAAGAGGGAGAAGGTCGTCATTGGGCATTGGTTCTGGGTCGGCCAGGAGACAACACGTTCGTTGGCAAGGTCAATGTCTACCAGATCGTGCACAAGGACGGGGGCAGTGGCTATAAGCTCTTCCACAAGATCGTCGACGATGGCAGTGGTGCCGACCTCACTAAGAGTTCACGCTACTATGGAATCGTCTATCTCGGCTCTCCAAAGGTTGTAACGGACAACATATTTGGTTCAGTCGAGGAACAGCCCGCGGAGCAGGACGGGTACACCCTGCCAACAGGCAAGGTCTGGTCTTGTGCGTGGTGGGTTATCCGAGCGTTGCGTACACTGCAAAACAAGGAGGGCGTCGTTTTCAATAACCTTCCCGCGAAAGACTTGGATTTGTACGATAGAGTTGTTGGGCCTCTTGCCGATGCGATGTCCAACCTTACAGGTCTCCGTGAAGTAAACATGTAATGACTGTCACCTTCTGTACGTACGGATTCTTACTCTCGCTTGAAAGCAGTGCTATCTATAGCGTGTATGTGTATGTGTTTTGTAGTCTCCAGCATTTGTCCTTTTATCCACTTTGTGGCGGACGACTTGTTCTCATCAACATCATGGCTCCCTGCAGCACCTTCTGGAAGGTCGTGGCTCCTCCTCGCGCCATTGCTGTCGTTGTACCTCGTTCCGACCAAGAGACCTATACACTGACGCGAGGAGAGAAAGCTTACATGACTGGTCGTGGATCAGCATGCATAGACAGTCCTCGTTTCGCGAGAAACTGCCAAACCAGGACGACTCACGACAACTCGGCCTAGATGCCTCGGGTGGATCCCCCTTGCCTTTTTCTTTGCATAGTAAACACGAGCAAGATATGTACCAGCAAGCAGTGTGATCTACTACAAAAGTTGATATGTCGTACCATTGTACTCACCGTGTCAGGTATTGAGCATGCAGACCGTCTCCCAATGTCATAGAAATAACGGAAAAGGCGGATCAACGATGGCGCCGTGTGGGCTCACTCAACACAGGAGTCGCTCGGGCCATCTCACCAGAGAAAAGTGGTGGTCGGGAATCCTGCACAAAAGTATGCTCTCAGACTCGGCTTCAGTAGCACACCCTCGTTGACGGGCATATACTCGCTAATAGGTTGAGGAGTCATCGATCATCGAGGGACTGTATCAGTAACGCCCGATAAGCAACGCGCCCCACACCTTTGATGATGCTATGGCTATCCGATTGTGGACCCGAAGAAGCCGCGGTCCAAATGAGGCTAATTTTCCGCGATGGGGTAGGTGGAGCTGTGGAGCTCGTCTGGTGACCAGGGCGTCCAGGGAAACACAGGAGGTGAGCGCGACAAACAAACACGAGGCGACGGCCATCAATGTCGCACCATTGCAGGTTAGAACAGCCATCATTGCCCTGCCCGAAGAACCCCAGCGATACGTCTGTGGAGCTGGTGAGCAAGCCGAACAAGGACAAGGTTCATCGATCTCGCACTAACCCGCCATCAATACACCGCCCATATTCCCTACTTCACCCAGGGCTATACATCAGGAAAAAGGCAAGTGTCTAACGCTGACTAAAAACTGCCTAAAACAAACTTTGCCGACTAATGGTGGCTAACGACGGCTCACTTAGTCGCAACGTCAGCGAAGAGTTGAATTAGCTTCTTAGCCACCACCATTGCACCACCATCACCATTACAACGAGTGCTGCACTGTGCACACACCACCCACCACCATGACAAAGGCAGCAAGGTGACGGAAATCATGTCCAGGGGCTACGCCCACATAAACGGGTACCTTAGGAACCCGTACGGACATCCGATGGAGCCCCACAGGCTCCAGAACACTCGGGATTTCCAGTTATCACACGCTCTGTGAATCGCTTACCCGATTAGGTCACAGAATAGACTAGAACGATTGTTAATCGTTCTAGATCTAAGATCTGTCATCAGCATTATTGAATGCTGTATGACATTGGCCGGTTGTGACATAATATTTCCTTCTTATGGTAATATTAATGTCGTACGATACTTCTTTCATTCTCTATTTAGTATTTAGAGATTAGATCTCCTCTTTAACT